>JABFPB010001667.1:0-23872 GCA_022817645.1 Ceratoteleas bidentatus | reverse complement strand
CTAAAACCGAAGTTATTTCGTGTCCACGTAGTTTCGGTGCCGATTCGATTCGAGTTCACATCGATTCGGCGTCATATTGATTCGTGCCCATGCAAATTCGGGGCCAATTCGATTCGTGTTCAGGTTGATTTGGCTCCATATCGATTCTGCTTTATATCGATTCGGCATCATGCATTTTCCGTGCTGTGACGTCACTGTGACGTCCGTGCGACGTCCTGTCGACCAGAATGAAAGGGAAAAAGTGGGTCGCATGTTACGCCTTTGTGGTTCGCTTGTGACCCGCAAGCGACTCGCTCGCGACGTCGCCTCGACGTCACTACGACAAACGTGGTTGACTGGGTTTTACCGTGGATTTTCAGACTACATTTATTATCTTACACTAATTATGATAAACTGAATTTAAAATCACGGTTCACGGATATCGGATGACACGGGTCGCACGAGTCACGGATTGCATGCATTACGGGCCGCGAGTCGCAAGGCTCACGGATCGCACGGGTCACGAGTTGCACGGATTCTCGGTCACGTCAGTCACGAATGCCACTGGCCATTGTACACAAATTGTGTACAATGCGTTGTTTATAACAAAATGTTTATAACAATTGTTTATAACTTGCTTATAATTAATTGTTTAAAACTATTGTTTATAACAATTGTTTGTAACGAATTGTTTACACCAAATTGTTTAACGAATTGTTTATACCAAATTGTTTATATCTATTATTTATAACAAATTGCTTATAACTATTGCTTATAATAAATTATTTATAACTATTGTTTATAATAAATGATTTATAACTATTGTTTATAATAAATTATTTATAACTATTGTTTATAATAATTTATTTATAACTATTATTTATAATTAATTATTGATAACGATTTATTTAAGACGAATTGAGTGTTCATACCAAGAAAAGTTATTTCTAAGAAAAGTATTGTTTTTAAGAAAATTATTATAAACAATATCTGATAAAAACACATGTAAATACTATCGAAACGATAGAAGAAAAATTTTTTAAGACATTTAACAAAGTAAAATTTCTTTAGTTTTTTTATTACAATTTTTTTACGGATTTTGAAGCGAAGTTTATTTTTGTTTTATTTCCGCAAGCTCCCCCTCTCCCCGACGCCGGGGCCCTTTCTATTCAAACATTTGAATGTTTCAATTTTACATATTTCTGGCATTTTTTTACGACCAAAACAAAATTTGGTCGTAAGAAAGTAATTGTTTTAAAAAACTGTTGTAAAAAATAATGTTGTAATTGTAAAACTGTTGTAAAAAAAATAATTGTTTATAAAAAGACTTGCTGTAAAAGATCATTTTGTTAGAAACAAATTACTATGTATTGATTGTTCATAAAAATTAATTTATAACAAATTAATTGTTCTAAACAAATTGATATAATGTTTATTCAGATATGTAACATAAGTATGTGAATTAATAACTTATAATAAAACTTGAAAAAGAGATGCAATAAAAATGAAAATCGAACATTCGGGTAAACGGATAAGTGCGTTTCCCGATTCGCAGTCAAATTCCAAGACGTTCGATAGCCTTGCGTACAAGATTATCACGACTTCTTGGCGCTGTCTCTCGAGTTACCGGGTTCGATTCTCGGTCATTGGCGATCTTCTGTTTCCTGGATTTAGTAGAAACTGGAGTTAGGCAATCATTCAAAAAATGCCAGAAATATGTAATATTGAAACATTCAGCTGTTTGAAAATAGAAAGGGTCGCGGCGAGGGGGAGAGGGGGAGCTTGCGGAAAGAAAACAAAAATAAACTTCGCTTCAAAACCCGTAAAAAAATTGTAATTAAAAAACTAAAGAAATTTTATTTTGTTAAATGTCTTAAAAAATAGTTCTTCTATCGTTTCGATAGTATTTAGATGTGTTTTTATCACATATTGTTTATAATAATTTTCTTAAAAACAATACTTTTCTTAGAAATAACATTTCTTCATATGAACACTCAATTTGCCTTAAATAAATCGTTATCAATAATTAATTATAAATAATAGTTATAAATAAATTATTATAAACAATAGTTATAAGCAATGAGTTATAAACAATTTGTTATAAACAATAGATATAAACAATTTGGTATAAACAACAGATATAAACAATTTGGTATAAACAATTCGTTGAACAATTTGGTGTAAACAATTCGTTACAAACAATTGTTATATACAATTCATTACAAACAATTGTTGTAAACAATTCGTTACAAACAATAATTTTAAGCAATTAATTATAAGCAATAGTTATAAACATATATAGTTATAAACAATTGTTATAAACATTTTGTTATAAACAACGCATTGTACACAATTTGTGTTCAGTGACCCGTGACATTCGTGATCGAGAACCCGTGCGACCCGTGACCAATTTATCATAATTAGTGTAAGATAATAAATGTAGTCTGAAAATCCACGATAAAACTTATTTCTTTCTGTTAGAAAGTACTTACATAGATTTTCACAGACATTCAGCTATGAAATGTGAAGAAATTGTTGCCATAGACAATTTGAAATGATTTATCAAAAAAATAGTTAAAAATATATGAAAAATCACATTTAATTATAATATAATGTACTAACACAGAATTTCACAGACTTTCGGCTTTAAAAAAATATCAACTTACTCGCCATACAAAATTGTACTGATTCAGGAAACATTTTATATGAAATTTTATATACTGGCTGTGATTTTTCTGTTGCATTTTTCATAGACTTTCGGGATAGATATTTTTTATCCCGAAAGTCTATGTTCGTTGAACCAGGGATAGTATTATTTAAGCCTGACTTCCAATATTTCAGAAATATTTATATTTCTAGAAAATTATAAAAACACTATTTACTGATATCATACATCTCAAAGTCCACGAATTCCAAAATAGTTTGTTTAGCATTTATTATACGGTTTGACATAAAAGTAATTACACATACGTTTTTGTTATGTTCACCAATCATTCAAAATAGTATATTGTTTGCTCTACAAATACGAAAAGATTATGATTCCAGATGTGATCTGATATTTCCATTTTGACTTCACCTCGGACATAAACGTCACCCGAAGTCCGAAGTGAAACGCAAATGTTCTTACTGAACATGCGTCCTTTCCAAAGGGGGTTGCGCGCGCGAAGTACAAACTAAAGCATGCGTTTTCGAAATGAATAAATTTGCGAGAAACAAACTGTGCTCAAAACAGTCCACAAGTGAAAACATTTAGAAAAGACCGAAAACAGTATTAGAACATTTTAAAACGTTTCAAACTATTCCCTGATAGCCAGCATTATATAAATTGTGTGTAAACATTATGATTTGATTTACATAATATTTAAGTAAATGCAACTCAGCCATTTGAATTAAAATTTACATAAATCAGATTAGAATGTACATAAAAATGTCTAAGTTCGAAAACCAAATGCAGTCATAATCTTTTACTATGTTTTTTCAAGGTATATAAATTATATACCTTTTTCAGTCACATACAAATTATGTAAATATTGTGTATACGATTTTTGTATACGATTTTTTATACGATTTATGTAAATTTTAATTCAAATAGCTGAGTTGCATTTACTTAAATTTTATGTAAATCGTTTATATATACTCTGGCTATCAGGGTAGATTTTACCACAATATGTTTTTTACTACTTCCTTTTTAATCTGGTGTCAACAATAAAAAATTCTGCATAGATTTTGGGTAATCCAAAGTGGTGATATTTTTATAGCCAGAAATAAACGCTTTCTGATAAGTTGTAAGAAGCTCTGACAATCGTAAAACGCCCTTGTACAGATAAAATCTCTGAATATCTCTGAAAATCTCTGAAAATTAATGAAAATCTCTTAAAACTCTGACAGTTCCAATTTTTAGAGGTTATTAGAGATTTTCAGAGATTTTCAGATGTTTTCAGAGCATTTTTCAGAGATTTTCAGAGATTTTCAGAGATTTACTTTCGACAAGTGCGGTTACTCCAGAATCTCGATGTAATTTATACATATTATTTCGGATTGTTACGCATTTGATTTCGGCGCAACTTTATCCGGAAATCTATCCGTTTACATGTAAATTTAGGTTGCGAAACTCCTTCTAAATCCGAAAACCCTATTCATCCGGGTATAAATGTTTTCCGAATTATGAAATGCGTCATAAATATTCCTGGTATTGCTTTGAAATATTCCAGAGAAAAATTTTGCATTCATGTTTTGCTCAGACGAATCATGTTCCAGGAATATATTAGGAATAATTTGGAATTCTTGGTGAGTATGAAATATTCCGGAAAAATATACTGGATGTTTTCTGTCTTATAAGGTATTCCCATATCGGGTACCTATTTTCTGTCCTACAGGTTAAGTTTCTTGGCTTAGATTTAGTACATAACAGTTTACACATTTATAAATAATATGTAATAAAAAATTTATATAATTAAAAAATGTTTTAAAATCTTTTATTTATTTTTACTATTTCTTCACAACAGTATTGATTGTTATAAACATATGTAAAGTTGCATCGCCTAAAACAAATGTTTTTTTTATATTTTCAGCGAAATTTCTGTAGGTATATTTTCCTTTTCAAATAATTATGTTAACTTAAGTTACTGGAAATTTAATAAAGTAATTTTTCAGTGTACTCGAACGAATGAAATCCCGAGATATTTTTCTTTTATCAATCATGTTAGTGAAGTGTTCAATACATTTTTCGGGTTACATCTGTTCTCAGTTATTGATGATGTGACTGTACATTCTAATCGTAGTAAAACCTTTGCATGTAATCATTGAGCATAAAAGTACACGCGTAAAATTTCTTACATAATCGAGTATTTGAGCGTCGACTAAAAAGTAATCATAGATAAAGCTTTTCAAGACCATTTTTTTAGTAGTTGTCAAACAATTAAATTTTTCAATTAAATATTCTTCCTTAAAAAATTGTACACTGATTTATAACACAAACAAATAAAATATTCAATTAAAACTAAAGTTAAAAAGAAAATTCTAAATATACATAACTTAAAAGATGCATACTCAATCACATACAACTTTAATAATAATTTTGTAATAAATATTCCTTTATTTCTCTATGAACAAATGCTATAAAAACATAAAATCATGTATTTACGGCGGCAAAAATAGATATCGACATTTCAGCCACATATACAATCCACATTCTTAACCTATCCTTAAAAGCATCTTTTTTAAACAAATTGTTATGCAATGAAACAGATTGTATATTGCGCTTGTACATTTTTTTTATTAAAAAGAGATAAACAAGAAAATATATAAGATGATTCACAGGATGCCTGTTTCCTGGCGAGTGCGCCCGAACAACGTATCATTCACAAGAATTTGCAACGGTTTATACGATAAACCTTGTTTCGAAATCGCGCTACCAGGAATAGCTTCTAACATTTTTGTTCGTCTTTTTGCAATTGTGTTTAATTCAATCATTCAGATTAGGATCCGAATTCTAAAAAACGTCATTGTAAGGAGATGCTTCAAAAAGCAATACCGTTCGTAATCGGTGACAACGTTTCTAGCCCAAAATAAAGAATTTGTCTTTAAATAAACAACGATAGTGTAATCTTTATTTTTACATGTCTGGATTAAAAGGAATTGAAACCCTAGAATAAGCACAGCATATTTACAATGACATTTAAATGTGTCTAATCGAGTAATTACGAATATTGTAAAAAAACTAAAAAAAGAATAATTGTTTTAAAGAAAACAAAATTAGTTTTAGTTTGAAATTAAACATTGGAAAAATACTTTGAATTAAAAATATTATCTACAAATTTTCAGGGTAAAAATGTGATTGTTTATAAAATATGGGTTGGAGCTATAAAATCTGCACGATTTCTGAGTCTTTTTACTTATACCTAAATTGATATTTGCAGATACACGGGAAAAAATATATTGGAAATATAGGTTTATCGAGAAACCTTATTGCTCATTGCTGATAGTTAAAAACCAAATTTCAAGGGTATTGAAGCAGTCAAATTTGGCGATTAAAATATTATAAAAATGAAATACAGTAATACAAATGAAAGAAGAAATAAAATCCACAGCCGCAACTGGTTTACAATATTTTTTAACGAAGTTAACATAAATTGTATCATTAGTGATAAATATATATTATCCAGTTAATATATAACTACCAGACCCTTAAAAATATTATTATTTCAACTTAATTAAACTGTTAAATGAAATTAAAAGATAAAGTTGTATCGGATAAACAAGTAAAATTACGTCAGTACCTATCTTTTTGTGAATTGAATGATCTCTCATATGCTTACCATCGTGCTGACTGTAAACATTCTGTATACCCAAGACTTTTCAATTGGTTCATATTCATTTCCTTCAGTCAATCAGAAAAATGTTATGTATACTCAGAAAGCAATCGTAAGCACTTTTGTACAAACAGTTTGATCATTCCAATAGCAATAGTTAATTTAATTTATTCCTTGCCAAATTTGAAATATTATTATTTCCATCGTAATATTTTTTCCCGTGTAAATTATAAGACGAACATTACAACAGAAGTCTGAAAATGATCATCGCAGAATATTGAAATAAATATCGCTCGCCCCGCCCCTTCGCGTTAAGTGTATATATAACCATTCGGGAATCGTACAGAAACAGTTTTGTAATTCACTTCTGCATGTTCTCTATTTCAAAAATATTAAGCGCTTAATCTACTTCATTTTACAATAAAGTCCGAAGCTTACGCAGACTCGAATTTACGTTAATTCATTCCATTTCTCAATACAAGTCTGGAAATACAAATTGTATAGAGTGAAAATGTGAAATAGAATGAAATAATGAAATGCAATTCGAACGTTTTATGAACAACATAATACATATCCACTTATCAGGTAAACAAACTTTTACCGTAACAACAATATTTGACAATTTTTTCTGACATTTAAAATTATCACATGTAATTTTGGCCAAATAAAAACGAAAAACGAACGGAGTTTGATTTTAAAGGGTACATTTATCTAGTTTAAAAAATTCCGATTATTGGATAAATGAAAACCCGTTATTTATTCAAATGTACAACACTTATTTTTATATTTACACAATCGTACAAAATATTGTTAGAAACGTGATACCCCGCACTTTAAATATACAAATTACCATTTGGAAGTTGAACATAATTTGACCAAAATTATAAACGGCAACAAAATATGTCAATAATAAAATAAATCTGTATTAAAATAAACGAATCGTCTTAATCGTAAAAAATAATAATTCGCTTTTTCATATGTTACGAAAGTTCTGAAAAGAACAAATTTCGATTCAAGGAATCATATTTTTTCAATCGAATTGCCATAAAGAACAACAAAATTATATCTAAGCTCTAGTTTCAGTGAGATTCAAGTTTCGTTAGAAAATCCCAGCTGACCATAAACCAAAAGAAAGCTGCTTGGAACAAAAACTTTCTCACTGTAACATTTAATTGTATGTATACACATTTATGTACATAACTCTTGCTCCTCGTCAATTATATCCCAAAAGAATGCTGCTGCATTATCGCGAGAGAAAGACATCACGAATAGAATAGTTGGCACAAAATAAATGTAATCATTAAGAATCTTAGTTGCATTTGTGCGTGCTTAACACAAGTTAACTCGAATCAAAGCTCACTTAACTTGGAAGAAATGTTGTGAAATCACGCATGAATTTTTCAGTACAATTTCATTTATGCGATTTACATATTTTTATAAATGTAGCAATAAAATAACTCTAATAAATATAAGACTTAGCAATAAAAAAAAGGAAACAGTTACAAAACACTGCTAAAACGTTTACATTTGACAACCAAATGTCACCTTGATTTGTCGTGCGAAACACAACATGATTTTCGTTTAATATTCGCGAGAATTTACTCATCCCCGTTAGTTGAATACAAATAGAACAAGAAACGGGCTTCGGGATTTCGGGGCCTAAAAGTTCACTGAGACAATGGAGCTACGAATGGCAAACGGTTAGACAGCAACAGTGTTTTGATGGAATCAACTGTCTGCGCGATTGTCTCGATAATTAATCCATAGTGATACTCCTGAGAACATATTTCACCGTATACACAAATGCAGCAAAGCCTACGAAAATTACGATATCCGTAATAGCACTGTGTAATGGACTTTGGTCCCGCTGCAGTTGATTTCGTATGAGTTGCGTCACTTCTGAAGCTGTTGACTGCTGTCTTGCCTGTTTTTCCAATTCTTTTCGTCTTTCCAGTTCTGCTTTAATTGCCTGGAAACATATTTTATTGTACATTTAATATTTAATACACATGTTTTCATCAAATATTATATAAAGGACCTTGAGGTATTAGATTCTAAATTAGAATAAAACGGTTAAATTATACCAGATTTATGTTTTTATGAAGGTTTGATATTCAAGATCTCAAGTAGTGAAAGACAATGAAAATTATTGCAGTGGGTAAGGTAAATGTGAATAACTATTACAATTTTTGGAAATATTTCATGTGTAATGCAAAATAATGCATAATATAGAACAATTTTATTATATATTTAGATTTCTTGAGTTAAGCATTCGTTGTAAATCAGTAAAAAATAGTCTTTGCATCAGAAATAGCATAAAAGCAAAGTGTCAGACAAATCATTTATTAATTATATTTAAGTTTTGATTCTGTGGATATAAAACAATTATTCTGTGATTTAAGAAAGTACTAATAAAACGGGTTTATAGTAAAAATTCCCCATATTGACATTGGATTTGGAAATCATAATTTTCATTAACACGTTTTTAAATTGAGTTTAAAATACAATATATAATTATACATAAATCTACAAGAAAACTATCTCAAACAAAATAATTGAATAGTTTGAAAATAAAAGATCAGGCCCTTACACTAACTGTTTCTGGAAATAATTCACAGAACATTTTATCTTTGAGATTGTATTCCAAGCTTTGAGCAGCTAATTGCTTTTTCTCCTGATCAGTAGTAGTGATACTTCCTAAAGTGGGGCTTTTTTCAACCTGAAATGTAATACATATTTATAATAAGACTACAATCAAGATATTATTATTATTGAATTATGATTTGAACATAAACAGTTTTAGTAGTTAAACATTAGATAAATGGCTGATTAGAAAGAGTTTATAGTTTTGAAATATTCACATACAATTTCAATTGCAATTATATTGTGAAAGGATAACAAATAAAAAATCTTGATGGCAACTTCAGAATTTGTATTTATTTCTACTTAATATAATCATTCATTTGTCTTTTTCTTTTTCTTCCATATATTAGAAAAAAACATAAATATTACAAAATGTATATTTTTTTGTAAATTATAAAATTCAAATGAGTGCAAGCATTATTCTTTTTCATAAATCAGTATTAGTGTTCCTTACCATTATACTTTTAGAAACTGCTACTTGTCAAATACTAATATCTTAAAAAATGTCTTAAATGTCTATATATATATCATAAAAATATTGTTTAACATCTTGAAAAATGTATAAATTCCAAAATTTTGGGCTTAAAGCTTACAGTTAAAACATGTTTAAACAATTTCCTGATTAATTTTGTTGAATGTTACAAATAATGTAAATAAAATAATTAAAAGATCATAATAAATGAACTGATTAAATCTTTGATAAAATATTAAAATGAACTTTCCTAGAAAAATGTCATAAATGCAACAAAACAAAACAAATATGACCCAATCGGACACAATTTCTGATTATGTTATTAGAAATAGTTACAGGACTTTATACTTACCATAAAACTAAGCAATCCAGTCAGTATAGTAGAAACACTCCATGCTGGATTCCATGTATCTGGATGGAAATCTGATATTGAAAGACATAATCTAGTATTGACTTTGAACCGACCATTTGGAGTGGTCATAAATATACTTGGAGGTTGAAAAGGAAACTCTCCAGGAAATACCAGCTTTCCATGATAAAATCCACCTTCATATGGCGTGCTTTCTGGACCTTTAACTACATAATGCCTGAAAATATGCAGATTATATCATTCCAAGCTTTTTCATTAATAGGATAAATAAAATACAAATACTGACTCGGGTTCTGAATTTACACAATGCAAATCTGTATGTTACTTATAATACTTAAAAATATTATTCATTGAATCATCAAATGAAAAAATAATTATCTAAAACAATAAAAATGCATTAATAATAATAGTTACACTGCTTCACATATTTATTTTATATTACATATACATTATGTACATATTTTAGTATACAAAATATTTAACATTTTGTTTTATTTACTTTGAAATTATATACATTCATAATGAAACAGGCTTACTAGCTCAACAAAAAATGATAACAATACCTATCATTGTACACACAGAACAAAGCAATGAACAAAAGTAAAACACGAATAATCAATGATCCTCCTTGTAAGTCCTACCAATATAAATCTCATCGATATTCGTTAGTGGCAGCAGCACTATTACGTTGAAAAACAACGCTGATTTATCGCTACTAAAGTTTTCTACTAAATTTGTCAAAAAAAGCTTAACAAATCTCGAGTTTGCTCAAGCATTGTGTTTTGACAAGTGACCAGCTGACTGCATTTTTGCTTCGATAATTCTTAAATTCATTATCAGCCCGTCTACATAAATACAACTGTTGTCTTTCCACCTAAATGTTATAATACTATTTCTAAACAATTATTATTAACGTTCATTTCTTCGATTTAACGAAAGGGGTTAGGTAAGATTTTAAACAAGTTTAAAAAAGTGACTTACCACTCGAGAATGTTCGACGGCACCGGTTCAGCCAAAACATAGGGTACCGGATCCTTTTTGAGTCGCAGATAGTCTTGCTTCAATCGTGCTGTGGCACTGTTGGGCTTTTTGTTCATTCTAACCATCAAACGTAACTATTCTTCAGTTACGTCAAACTCCGCTCAACTGTATCGAACGAGTGGAATATAAAAAAACGTCAGCCAGCGGTCGGTTCGATTTTGACAAGTCCCCACGAGAACGTCCGGTGGCGATTTGTCGTCCAATGAACACTTTTTGTATCAATTGTCTAATAAATGAACCAGGGAAAACATATTTGAGGGCGATATGTAATCCGATCGGAAACTGAAGACATTTACAATGAGAGAATACTACTTTTCCAATTGTCATTGGTTGTTTCCTTTGGTCGAGGCGTCAGTTGGAAATGCGGGCTTGCAACGTGTTACGTGAGCTGCGGAGTTTAGCGGGAAATTCAAAATGTAGAGTAGAATAAGAGGGTTAGTGATGTTTTTCGAATTAAATTTATGAAAAGTGAATTGATTATGGATGGGTGTTTTTAATGAATATGTAAAGGTAGCTAGTAGAAATTAAATGTGATATTTTATCTAAATTTTAAAGTTTAATGTTAAACTTTAATGTTAATTTTAATTAAATGTTAATTTAATGTTAAACTCAAAATATTAATATTTATTTAACTTTGTAATTAAGTTAGTTGTGATTTCAATCAAAACCTATTTTGATTTATACATTTTCAATATATTCATATTTTCAATATATTGGAAATATATTAGGAATATATCGGCAATTTATTCCTTTTTTACTAGGGTAATAACAAAATATAAATAAAATAATATTGAATAAAATAAAAAAAAACATTAATCGAGTTCTTACTGAAAATTATCTAAAAATGGTTCAAAGTGTGAAAAAGAATTGAACGCGTTCATCAGGGTTAAGAGAATTTGAAATTTACTTTTTTTTATCATATGAAATTATTATTGTTATTCTTATTATTTAATGAAAATGTTTAATTATTTATATTTTAGAGAATTAATTTTATAACTTATGGTTTAATTTGATATGTCGCTTTCAAAACCTGAATTACATTGTGTATTTCGTATTATTAAAATCTTAATAATACTTTATTTTTATTTTTATTTGATCATGAATACAATCTATAATGTCTTAATATCTATCTTTATTTTAACTCGAATATAGTGATTGGATTTCCATAAATTTAACATTAGATACTTTTAAAGAATCAAAACACATTTAGAATAAGGTAAATACCTTCTGCAAACCTTAATTACAAACATCGCTTTAATGAAACTTCGCTTCATTAAAGCGAAGTTCTATCCATCGGTACTGTAGGCATTCAAGCATCCCATTTCACAGATCATAATTCTTTCATATGCATTTATTCAAAATAATTTAGCCACCATATTACATTCTTCCATTACATGGGAAGTCTGTTCTAACAAGAACAGACTTCCTAAGTTCTGCCTAACGTTCTGGATGTTTGCATTTGATTTAAAATACAAAATAGTTTAGGAAAAATCCGTATGAGAAATCTAAACATTGCTTTTGCGCTTGGGCAAATTTTTTCTTAAAACGTGAAATTTATTATGAATAAATTGGATTAACCACATATTGATTTGTGTCAGCACCTGGAATTAACCAAAAATGTGAGGAGAAGTATTACAAAAAACCAGCAGTAGCATATATAAAAATATCTGTTTGTTATTGACAAAAAACTAAATAAACACGTTAAATTTTCAAGCTATTTTACCTAAAAATCGTCAAATAAAAAATATCAAAGACATTCTATATGGACAAATAACATTTTTTCACTATTTATACCTCTCGAGTGAGTCATTAGGAAGCCTTACATGCCATTTTATAATTAAATAGTTCTTACCCATAATGCTCATTTTCGAGACAAATCGAAATCCTACAAATTTAGTGAATTTGTTAGGATTTTGCTACTAGTTTCTCCTGGGAATTAAAATGTGAAGAAATCGTGTTATTATATTATAAAATTTTGCTGACATTAGATTTTAGCAGCACTAAAATGAGAATGAATCTTTTTTTGACAAAAAATAATAATTAAAGGCTGCAATAGAGTAAATGCAATATTAATGGAAGAGAACACATGCATAAGATAAAGACAAAAATACGAAACTCCACACAAGTACACAACTTATAATAATGTGATAGGGAAGAAACAAAAGAGGAGCCAGCTTTTCTTTTTGTAATAAAGTCTGTTTTATTCAAAAAGCAAAAACTACAGCTGGTGACAAGCTGTTTACTTCAATGGGATAAATCTGGAAGAGTGGGTAGCACCAATACCCGGTCTTCCGTGTTTGACTGGTTTGTAAGTAATGGAGAACTCTCCCAAATAGTGCCCAATCATTTCAGGTTTGATTTCAACCTGTGAAAACGTTTTGCCATTGTAGACACCTACAATTGAGCCGACCATCTCAGGTACAACAATCATGTTGCGAAGATGAGTTTTTACGATTTCTGGTTTCTCATTTGGAGGAGCTTCCTTCTTCGCCTTGCGCAACTTCTTGATCAAAGCCATGGGTTTGCGTTTCAAACCATGTGAAAATCGCCTGCGAGCTCTAGAGTGCATCAGTTCCATCAACTGTTCACTGAAAATTACATTCAAACCATTAATATCATTCTTAGGTTTGTATTCTTCTTCTTCATATTCCTTATTTTTAGATTGTAAATTTAACCAAAAGATAGTATTGTAATTGTTTACAATAATTATTCAATTAAGACAACATATTATTACATTTTTTGAAATATGTTTATGTTACATATTATGATATTAGTAGGTTGAATCAAAGTTATATAATTTATG
This sequence comes from Ceratoteleas bidentatus, assembly GCA_022817645.1. Lineage (NCBI taxonomy): Eukaryota > Metazoa > Arthropoda > Insecta > Hymenoptera > Scelionidae > Ceratoteleas > Ceratoteleas bidentatus. The sequence goes on along the minus strand of JABFPB010001667.1, from coordinate 10,253 downwards.
TTAATAAAATTAATTAGTCATGTATTTAAAATTGCAGATTAATACAAAATTTGTTTCAATATGTTTAATACATAGATGTTTTATGAATTAATTTAAAACTATACAGTTTGTTAATTATTATTGAGTGAAATATCATAAATGAAATCTATAAATCTTGTTTCAATAGAATCCAAGTCATGAAAAATCTATTGGAATTATAGAATAAATGAACATGAATCATAATTTCTTATTACAAAATTCATATATTATCAAAAGAAAAAAACGCATTACTTACTTTGGCATATCAAGAAGCTGATCCAAGTCAACTCCACGGAAGGTGAACTTCCTGAAGGTCCTCTTCTTCTTGAGAGTTTCATCGGTCTGAAAATCAAAAAATCCATAATTACACAGACATTCACACATTTGTAGCAAACAAATGGATTATTTCTTCACATCTATTACAACATACCCATTTTTAACGAAAAATGATTGCCGTGTTTATTAATGGTGAAAACTAACCTCTCACTTCCACGAGGTTGATTTACAAACTACTTTCAAAAGGCACTATTCCTCCCAGAAAACATAAAAATACGCAACAATAAACAACCAAAAATAAAAGTACTCACCTCAGCCATGTTTAATGGTTTTATTTCCCGTTTAATCGGTCTAATTAAACAGTCGACAACGCCAAAACGCGTTCACCTCGAAATGTCCAGAAAGAAAGATATCAGTCAGAAACCAACTTCGCTTCGTTTCAAGAATCAGTCGTACACTTCACCAATATTGTTGCGTGGAACACTTTCTCCCGCTAAGTTGGCAACATTGCTTGGCACTTGATTGAATTAATTTCTCAATGTGTTATCGAGTTTGTTTGTTAACAAATTCTATTTGTCATGCATTCGAATCTTAAAAATGTTTGATATTACGTTAACTTTACATTTACATTAACAAATAATTCCGACTTGCTGAACGTAACTGAATGTAATTTTAAATACAAGTAGAAATTCAAAAGGCACTACTTCGCAGTTGTCGCGCATCGTGCTCAACTTCAGCTAACGTTAATCGAGATTGCGTTTATAAACCCTGTATTTTTATTAGTAATATAGTATTTTTAATTCGTAAGTTGACGACTAAAGGTTCGTCCGCGCAAGTGCCCGAGGTGAATATCTTTTGATACGTTGAGTTGATGTTGGATCAACACGTCGATTATTCAATAGTTTGGATACTCATGACATATTAAGTGTTTCGCAATTAGGTCAAGTATATTTTTGGGAACAGCTGTTATTACGCGAATCTGGAGTTTTATGGCATAATAGCGAGTCACTGCGCGAACTCGGTTGTCATTGAGATATTTTCTCACCGGATATCGTGTGAATACATTTTTCGGACCAATTTTTTTCACAATAATTTGTATTTTTGTTATTACTACTTGAGTGGTTACATGTATTATGTTAATTATTTTTTTTGACATCGAATTCGTCAAATTTGTTTGCATTATTCCAGTAATTCTGTTATCGCTTACTCAAGACATATTTCGATTACAATAATTTCATTTAACAAATAGTCGAATATTGGAGGAACTAAATTATTTGGTCAATTAAAACGAGTGAAAACATTTTAAATTAAAGATTTGTTATAAATTAATGATAAGTATAAAACTGTGCAATTTTTCCAGATTAGAATAAGTCGCATTGAATCATTATAATTGTTAATGTCGAAAGTCTTATGCAACTGTACAGTTTTTTAAATATGGATTGGATGGAAAAGTACAATTTTATATTTTTTCACTTGTGTAATTTTTTAAATTCAATATTACACTGTGTCTAAAGCATCTATATATTTTTTTTCTGAATTGCAAATTGAAGTACATAACAAAACAAATAAGGAAACCAGTATAAAGTGCTAATTATGTCGGTGCTATAAATATGTTCATTGTGGTTTCACACATCTATTAATATTTTCAGCCAATTAATAAAATGCTTGCATATTTGAAAAAAATGAATGAATAGCAGTAATAACAAGCAAATAATTAAGATGATTTAATCCTAATTAATAATAATATATTATCAATAAACAATAAATTAGAAAACCAAGTACATAGTCAAAATATGACTGCAAATACTATAATATTTCATAAAATTCAATTTTCTTCAGTTTAAAAATAAATCAATAAAAATACGACAGCTTTCCAATAAAACTGTAGACCGTGAAAGTTACACAAACGGACAGTTTATTATGTCAATAAAAACGCAAGACTCGATGACTTGCATAATTTTACATAATCAATGATTCATATTTTAAAATAATAATTTTACAATGAATGTGCATCAGCGTAATACTATCTATAATAAAAAGTGCTTCCAATTAATTTTGTGATCTTAAAAAACAATACATTTAGCTAAGCCATTTCTTTGTCAAACGTATCCAGCTGAATGTTACTATTATTATATTTTATAAACGTTACTTTCTATATTATCGCAAAGGTCATAAGTGTTCAATAGATTGTGTAATGTTTATTAGAAATGTTTAGTCTTAAGCATGTCAACTGAAGTATATGAATGACACTTTGTAGTTTCAATTCAATAGATCATGAATACAACGACAAAAAGTGGTCCCCCGCCTCCTTATGGACCTCCACCAATGGCACCGCCACCTTATGCTCAGTGTGTAGGAGGTGTACCACCAGCAAGTCCATTCACACCTGCAGAAACTTGTAAGATTATAATAATTACAACATATACACGAATTCTAATAAATCCTAAATGATTTAAATGCTGGTTATCCATATCAGTACGTACAAGATTACATTAATTAAAAGATTACATTAAAGTATTACACGTTTGCAAGTTGTACCATAATCTGATCAATTATTAACAATTTGTAGTACATAAATTTGATTCTTGTATTTAAAAAAAATTTTAAATGTAACTTGTGAACAATTTTAATGATCTGAATATTTTATGCACAAATTAAGACTGAACTTTATAATATTGATACTAAAAGGAGCTAATTGTTGATTCATTTTTAAGTTTTAGATAAATTCTTATACTTATAGTTTTAAACTTATATTAGATCGAAAGGGTACTTCTGAAAAAGAATATGTGCAGTTTAGTATCGATGTAAAAACTTGGTATGCGCATAACAAAGGCATAACAGTTTTCGTCAAATGTTAAATTATATAAAATCATATTATTTAATCATTTTCACATTGTTCAACATATTATAACATATATGTTTCGCGAAAACCACAAATTTTTTTATATCTGCACGTAACCTTTATGGATTGTTTTAAATTTATTGATTGAAACCAATAATACAAATAACTGAATTTACAACTGAATTTGCAAAGGTAACAATTGTGAATGAAGACAATTGTTATAGATTACTGTTTTCATTCAAAATTGAGGATTTATATTACATCTATAAAAAATTAGCAAAATTTGTTTTTGTAGAGGTCTAGTTACTCTATTTTGACTCCCATAAATAAAATGTGCCTAAATGATAAAATATAATAAATTACTTAAATAGGAAAAAATATCATTTTTAAACTATTTATTTTATCAAATTGTCGTTATTCAAATTCGAATATTTTTCGTTATGTAGTATGTACAGATATAAGTGTAGATAAACATTGTTATTTTAACTAGAAATTAAGTTCTTTTCAAAATAAAATTTGTATTCAAGACAATGTTCATTTCTCACATTCATTGAATTCAATTATCTTCAATCTATTACAATTAATGTATTAAATTTCAGACTTAAATGGACCAACTATAGTCACAACAGTAGTTCCACTTGGGCCAGAATCGACACATACCATTTGTCCACATTGTCATGCGGAAATTGATACTGCTACCAAAACAGAGCCTGGAATGATTGCATATATTTCCGGTATAATCATCGCTTTGCTTGGGTAATCATTTTTTGATTTTCGTAAACAACTTATCTGTGAATTTAGACCAAGACTTCAACGCAAATTGAAAGAAATGCAACTAAGCAATATTAAAGAAATGTATCATTCTTGCAAATACTAATCTACTTTATTCCGATGAGGAAATCATTTATTTTTAGTCTGCTGGATCTAAGTAATGACTGCGATGTCGTCAGGTTAAAGTTTCACAGATTTTACAACAAACTTTGTTTTCAACTAACTGGAATATATGTCAAGTGTTGGGAACTCGACACTGCCTTATATAGTCACTTCTAACAAACAGCACTTATTCTTTCATGACATCCGTCACAATCTTCAATCACTGCTCTAGACATGAGAAAGTTATACCCATATGGGAAGTCGCGTGAATGGCATAATGCCTCCAAAGAATGACTGCATTTACCACAGGCAACTTCAGCATCGAATTTCACTCAGTGCATACCTTCATTTAGTTTTATTTCAATTATTCAGAACATTAATATTAATCTACTTGCAAACAATAATATATAAATAATATGTCTGATTGATTTACAACATTATTTTGGCACACTAAAATTGATAAATTTACAAATTCGTATTTTATTGAAAATATCAGCCGAATAAATTCTGTATAAATAATGTCAGTCTGATTTCTTCATTAGATAGATACGCCTGATTACTACTCGCATGAGCCGTTCGGTACAACTTAATGAATTAATCTGTTTCAGATGTACATTCGGATGTTGCTTGATACCATGTTGTATTGACGAGTGTATGGATATCCATCACACTTGCCCCAATTGTGGAGCTTACTTGGGACGCTATCGAAGATAAAGTGTGTCAAGGTCAACCTCGTACATCAACTGCATTTTAACGTGAAATCAGCAATGCGTTAAAATGAGCCATTTTTAGCCGAATGAAGTCATTTTTTAACAGATTATTGATCCTAAGCTAAACACTTTTCCGCGAAGAGAATCAAACAAAAGTATTTAATAATACGTTTGATGTTTTCTTGCACGAAAATAAGTGCCTGGTTATAGCCTGGATCTTTGGGTAATTTGAATAACAATGGCAAACACGATCATTTTATTAGGTAGTTTGTAGATGACATCTGGAGCAGCTAGTCGCTAGCAGCGCACGTTGTTACATTTATTGGTTGAGATGTTTATTTAGTAATTTTAAGTGGCCTAAACCAATGACTGACAAATTTTATCGGAATGTATTAATTATTTAATTCAACCATAACTGTTGACATGAATTTTTGTACAGCTTGGTCTAGAATTGACTATTTTCCATAATGTATTTTTATAATAGAAAATATTGTAGAAAATGAAGCAATATGCAACGTTGAATTGATGGGACTAGAATCAAGGCGGAATCGTCCGTATTGTCAATGCAGAATCAGGAAAGCAATTTGAAAAAAATACAGACTCAATTATCAAGGTCTTACGTCTGTTATACATTGTAATGTTAGTCGAAAAAGTGATTTTATCTATCTTTCTAGCCCTGTTGATGTCCGTCAATGCTTTTATATGTACAAATGATTAGAGCTTTAATAATCAAAACATAACATTGATATTTTAGCACGGAAGTACAAATAAATTGAATTAATAAAACATGAGCGTGTTGCTTTCTTTGCCTACATTCGCATAACTATTCATTTTCAGTTAGAAAGGTCTGATGAAGTCTTAATTTGTTTAATTTATTATCCAGTTGCATACATATGATATCCATTCAATATTCTTATTCTGTGTAAAGCAAAATATTATTTCTGTATAATTCAATAAGTTTTATTACAATTCGATTCATCAGTTCAGCAAGTTAGAATTAATCACGATTAAATGCAAATAAAATAATTTAAACAAATAAAATTGAAAAGAATAAAATACGTATTTACTGATAATTTTAATTTTTATTTATTTATATCACTTTAACAACTGATAAAAAACACGCATGTGAAACTTCGCTTCCAGCCAGTATGTCTAATTTATTCAATGAGATTATAGAATTAATAACGAATGTCAAAGAAAAACATGTTTTCAAGAACAGTTTAAAATTTAAACATATATATTTTTAGTATACTAAAACTTAATTATTCACTTATTCGATCAGCTGGAAATTCTTACCTATGGGTTGGATCAATACGAAGTGTAAATTCTCCTTGTATTAACAAGAAGTCAAAACATACTATTATAATAATTTGCGTGTGGATAGCTTAGTATGGGCATGTATCGGAGTCACGCGATAATAGCTTGCATTGAATGTCATTTGGAGGCGGTTTTTGTTCGCGGTTCATTGTAATTGGTATTCAACTCAGATCAAACAATTATAGAATTAATTTTTTAACAATCAAAATTAACACATTTGTCCTGACAACGTTATTATCCGTGAACAATAATGATGTTGATAACGATTACTGTCTATAGAAAAAAAAAACATCTGATGTTAATTTAAATACTCTCGGAATGTCTCTATGAGGGGTCTTCGAATTATTTGAATGTTTTTAAATAATCCAAGATTATTCAAGTGAATAATTGTCAATATTTATAAATATTTGAATATTCAAACACCGGATTATTTGATACTCAGATGTATTGAATCCTAATAGATTGTTATCCTAAAGATTATCCCAATAATTGACGATTTCGCTTCAGTATTATAGAAATAACACAGTCAGTTAAGTTTAATAGAAAACAAACAATATAATAACATTCCTATTTTTCACAATATCAAATATTTTAAATTATTTTAAAGTGATATTCTAGTTCTGTTGTCACGGTGTTCGTAACTTTTTTTATGATTATACAGTATTAATAACACTTTCATCATAAATTGACCAAAGCGAGATTTGAAAAAATATTAATGACAAACAAATAATAATTTTTACTGGCGCGTTTACGAAAATAATGAATGAACATTTTTTTCAAATATTAATCTGTCAGTGAGCGCACGAAAAATAATTACATTAATGGGAGTTCGTCGGTCTTTTCGACCGCATTAATTATTCGCATGTAAAGTCGGGAAAAAGTCCGCATCACGTACGTGAAACGAGCCACTGCTTATTAAATCGATGAAATACTGTTTTTTATGTGCTTATGTCCTTACGTGCTTGTGGATAGTGATCGATCGCCTAATGCTATGTCGTTCTACATTGCTCATCCTCGGGGAATTAAAAATCGACCAAGCAGAGCATGAGATAAACTCTAAAAAATAAGCGATTTTTAAAATTTTGTTTAATTTTCTATTTCGTTAAATTTATTTTCGTCACTAGGGGACGAAACTGCGCACTTTGCTCCCTAATTTTAGGGAGCAAAACCGAGTTTTTTCTCAGGGAGGAAAAGCAGGGAGCAAAACTTGGTTTTTTTCCCTAGGGAGCAAAACCGAGTTTTTGCCTAGCCTCGCCGGAGCCGAGCCCTCCCCGTGTTTAAAGTTCCCAAGAATTCCTAAGAAATCGGTCATAATTCCTAAGATTTCATAAGAAATTTGTTAAGGATTCTTAGGAATTTTGACCAATTTTGGCAAATTCCTAAAAGTGAGAAATTTTAGGAATTTGCCGCGTTCGGAAAGTATTCACAGCAATTATTGTTGTGAAACTTTACATGGCCAGTATATCTGTATATATGATAAATATAGATATTCTGGCAATGTAAAGTTTCACAAATAATTGCTGTGAATACTTGCCGAATGCGGCCTTAGGCATTCTTGGGAACTCAAAACACGGGTCGCCTACAGCTCGCCTCCGTCGAGCCTTCGGTTCGGGCTGCCACCTTCGCCCGCGGGAATAATCGCGTACTTTCCTCCCTAGGTGCACAATATACTATTATGTCAGTGTTGACAGAGAGGCGGAGGGTCGAGAGGAGATTTATATAAATACTTCAACAATTAAGGTGATGTCGTCAGCCTGCTGCAACGAAGTTAGACTTTTTTAATAAAAACAATAATAACGCATTTATTTGCTATTATTGTTACAAGCACCACTTTTTTCTCAGTGTATAAAATCAATCATACACTGAGAAAAAAGTGGTGCTTGTCAAGCACTACTGGCGGAGTTCCCTCTAAAATGTTTAACCTGAAACAGTCTGAAATAGTCTGATTGTTGAACAATGGCTAAATCAGGTTTTTCAGCAGTAAAATAGTATGAAAAATTTAATTTCCCAGTAACCGAGGAAGTATAGAAAACCACATTGCTGAATGCGGTATTTGTTACAACGGAAGTATTCATGAAACTATCTTGGGAATGTCGTCAGAACACATTGGTGTATGAAATTCGGAAAAATATTCTGACGTCCGCAATAGGAATTGAACTCGCAACTCTTCGAGCGGAAGACTGACACCTTATCCATTACCCCAATGCAGCACATAGTGATCGGTTCACATTCGTGCATCATGTCTGACTTATATTCAAGACTGAATATAAGCAATGTGGTTATGGCACATTCAGTGACTCCGTCCTTATACACAGCCTTACCTGCGGAGTGTGCCCACGGCACATTCAACGACGCCGTATACGAAATCTTACCCACGGAATGTGCCAATGGCACATTCGGAGTCGGCAAAACATAGTTTTACTCGCTGAATGTGGTTTCTATGTGTAATGGATGGATTCCATGTAGAAATCACATTCGGAGAGCATTTGGCCGAATCGGTCCTATACACTACAAAAACAGGTGTCTTATTTTAAGACGTTTTTGGCGAAAAGACATGAAAAATGTCTCCAACGAAGATGTTTTTTGACGAAAAAGACACAAAGTGTCTAAACGTTTTTTTCGAAGATACTTTGTTTTCCCGTGTACGCCCTCGGTTACCGGGTTGGTTTTTCGACGCGTTTTGCCAACAAAATTGGTTACCTTTTAACTCCTGCAATAATTGATGTTTCCAATAAATCGGGCCAACTGTTTTTGGATGGTTTTGCAATATAGGCGGCTTATTCTTGTCTACATAAAAAGTTACTTGCATAATTTTTTCATTAAATCTTCATAATATAAAACTCACTAATTAGACAGAACACTAACTCAACATGAACATGTTTCGGATTTCCTGAATTTCTTTAAGAAATTGTTGTAAAATCGCATAAAATTTCACCGAAAGATGATTCCTTATAGTTTTCCGAGTTTTCCTTTCCAATAATATCAGCAAAACTCTCAAAGCAGATTCCGAATCAATTAGTTCGGAAAAACACCTATCTATATAGTCTTTCGATTTTCTTTCCAGGTTTTCAACTTCTCCAAAAATCCCCTGAGTAACCGCTTCCCAGTTATTCTGGTTGATTTCACTAAATATGTCGAATTCCGACTCCTGGTAATACACAAGAATATTTGGATCACTTCTGTTTAAATTTTATAATATTTCGGAAAGATGACTTATTAGTTGGCGTACTTTGAGAGGAGCGATCAGTTTTTTGTCGACATCTTCGATCATCAAAATCGTTAAAGCCCGAACTCTCGTCATCGACTGCATTTGTGTACCGAAGATGTGGCAAAAATCGAGCTTTGTGTCGACAATTTCGTACAAATCTTGGCAGACTTTTAATGCGTAATCGGACTCGCGGAACAGGCGTTTTTGATCGAATTCCCAACGCATTTGCAAACCCAAACGCTCGATCTCTTTTCGCGTTTTTCGATAGATCATCTTCCATTCGTTCAACATTTCTTGTGCGTTCTCAAGTTTGATCAAAATGACGTTTAAATCCAGACTAAAAATTCAGATGTAATGAACATTGGGAAAATAGAAGAACTGCATTCGTAAGAAAAATTTAATTCGAATTAAATAATAAATTTGGTAGAATTAGAAAAATGTATTATTTAACAATTTTAAGAATACTGAAGAATTAGACAGACAGATATTGCCCGCACAGAACCAAAAAGTGACATAATAACGTTAAAACGTGGGTGCAATGTGTCTGACACCAATGTTACGTTATTGCAACATCCCTGCAACGTGTCGTTGCACCGACGTTTTAACGTTATGTCACTTTTTGGTTCTGTCCGGGTGGACATTGATAACTTGAACATCAAGGGGACCGAATGTCTAAACGGACTGATTTCTCACGATCACTCATTATCACCCACGATCACTAACGATCACACTTGATCAAGTTTGCTTTTAGAGATCCTCTCTAAGAGACTTCATTTTTGTTATTCTCAACCTTATATATCTTTTCGTGTACTACCCCCTTCTATTTTCTCATCTACAATGTGTCCCTTCTGCAGTTCTTTATTCTCTTCTTATTCTCTTAATCGTGTTAATTTCTAATGATTTAATCAAAGTAGCGAAGACATTCTATCAAGTAAAGCACCAGTCAAAAATTGGTGCCCGTATAATTCTTAATGATACCCTAATAAAAACTTCATATTGAAACATACAG
>JABFPB010001666.1:0-23890 GCA_022817645.1 Ceratoteleas bidentatus | reverse complement strand
GATGGGTCTTCCTGCTGTGAAGAATATTATTGTTGTTTTATCTGGTTCTGGAGATGTCGAGAGGATTTATGGAAAAGGGAATTTGCGGTACGTTTTGATACAGAGAAGGTACCTAAAATTGGAAATTTATATACACGTGCTGAAAAATTTTATCAATTATATACTTGGAACTCGTTCCAAGTATCTACTTAAATTTTAAAGGAAAACTGTGAAATTGCAGTTCGATTATACCTAAGTTACAGTACGCACTGCCCTAATAGTGCAGAATATTTTCTACATATTTGAAAAAATTAAGTAGTAAATTTTCAGTGTCTCATATTTAGTTAGACAATATTTTGTAAATATTTTTAAATATTTAGTAAATGTAATAATAAAAAAAATCGATTCTGATTCGATTTCATTTACAGCCCAAAGAGTACATAAGTGAATTTTAAAACCTATCGCCATCAATAATAATTTTTACATTTTTAATTATTTTACTGGAAGTTGCGTATTTTTTCTACAAACAAAACTTCGAAAACATAACCCAACGACCGCTCCGAACCCGACAAAAAGCTTCTATCCGCACTTTATCTCCCGCGTTCTTTTATAGGGCGCGGTAAAAAATTTCATAAGTTCGAATTAATTTCACGAATTAAACACGCGGGGCGCGTTTACGTGGCGCTTTTCATACTCCGCCACGATCGCAACTACACGATGCGTCTGGCGAGTCGAAAGTGCGCGACGCGATCGCAGCCCAGATTAGACCGCGGTGGATTTCATTTGCCAGCTTTACGAGTTTTTGAGATTCGCCGCGGCAGGAATCGGGCCGACACTCCGGGCTGTAAAACTTTTCATGCATCTTTTACGCGGCTTCGGGCGAATCCTATTAGACGCGAGAGTGTGCAAGCGCGTACGTGTGCATACGTGTGTAATCATCAATCTCGGCGGATTAGATTTTTAAGTGTTCCGAACTCTCGAAACCATGAGGGTAGAACTATTCGTAGGTTGTGGCATTTCGAGAGCTTGTTGATATGGAAATTTAGAATATGCAAGCTATGATGCTAGTGGTTTTTTATACTAGCCCAATAAAATTACATTAATATTGGCGATTTAATGCTTTTGACAATCACTTTGAACAGTGCACCACTTCTTAAATAATAACCGAAAACTTTGCCCGAAACTCTGCAAAGCTCTGACAAATTTACTTTCCACTCAAGAGATCGCGCAGTTCGCGCGAATGAAAAACTATTAAAGCCGTAAGTCGAGCAGAATAAAAGTTGCGCTTGGCGGGCCGCCAGAAGTCAAATATGCTTTGCGTACATTAAAAATCGATGAACCTGAACGATGATGCCTTACTAATTAGTGTCGATCTATTACGCTGCCTTAGAAAATTAGAATGATATATGGATTATGGGAATCCAAAAATTATATGTGGATTGTGTATGAGAATCCCAAAATTAGATATGCTTTATGTATGGGAATCCAAAAATCATGTATGGTATATGAATGGGAATTCCCAAATCATCTATCCCCATCAGTGAATAATATTTTTTAAATATTATAGAAATATTTACAAATGTTTAAAAAATATTTTAAAAATATTTCTACAATATTTTTTAATATTACATAATATTTTAGAAATATTCTGGAAACTTAGATGTCCGGCTAAAGTGATATTTTAAAAATATTTTTAAAATATATTTAAAACATTTTAAAAATAATATTAATATATTATTAAAATATTGTTCATATCCCCGCTATGGAAAGGAAGTTTTTTCAACTAATTGATTGAAAGGTTTTTCGACTACGTGTCACTACGATTTATTAAAATAATTTTTTGAATATTGTAAACATTATAAAAATATTTTTTAATATTAAAAAATATCTTAAAAACATTTTTACAATATTTTAATAATATTTTAAAAATGTTTTTATATTATTTGTAAAATATTCAGAAAATATTTTGTAAATATTATTAAAATATTATTTTAGGTGGACATCTAACATTTCTATAATATTTCTAAAATATTATGTAATATTAAAAAAGTATTTTAGAAATATTTAAAAAATATTTTTTAAAATATTTCTCAAATATTTTTTAATATCAAATAATATTTATCACTGATAGGGATGTTTTATACACGGGAATTCCAAAATTATATATAATGGTATACAGAAAATGCAAAAAATATATGATCATGTGTAAAACATTCTTTACCTTTCATGCATTTACATTTATTGCATTTTATCTCCAGATATGTTTTTCACAATACCGATTTCAGGATTATCATACAAGAGCCACATACATTTTGTTTTCACTAGGGTCCATCTCACTGTCCGTTCCCATGCCGAATATGTATGCGCCTATTAACAACCTCGGAATTGAAAACCCGTGCTCACGGGTATCCCATATCACCGCGCGTACGACTGGAATCAAACCGCACGAGAGTCGTGGCGGAAAAAGTGTTTCCGGGTCATTACTCGGGAATAATAACTCTCATAAGCCGGAATCTCAAAAGTCGAAAACTATTAGCATATTAATGGGCGGCAGTTCAGTTAACCCTTTCATCGGCGTCGGGCAGATTTGCATCCCGTCGCAGTCGAGGAGCCGCGCGACGGTGGCAGTGCGTTAAAAGCTCGGGCCACCCTCGAACTCGCGAGAGCGAAATTAACATGACAAACTACCCCGAGCAATAAGGGTCGAAAAGATATATTGCCCCGAATATGCGGGTGTATGGCAGAAACAATGGATGGCCCCGGCTAAATGCGCGCGCGACGACCGCTGAATGCGCGTCGCGCGCTGCCCTCTTTTTCTTTTCGTTTTCTCCTTATCTTCCTTTCCAACGCGACGGCCGTGCTTATTTATTGCTCCATCGGCAGGAGCGCGCGGCGCGCGCGACGCTGAATCGCGACGTCGTTACGCCGAGCCAGTTTTCGCCTGGCTGTTATTCCTCAAATGACTCGTCACTTGGCATTCGACGTCCCGCTCATGATTTAAGTAACAAGGTGTAAGCGAAGGGGCTCGCGAAGAAAGGCGCTTTGTACCTTCTGTATCGGCTGTTTGCTGATAATGCCGGAGAAGGCGCTTTTTCCGGCGGCAAAATAATTGACGTGTTCGAATTGTAATGGAACGATATTTGATAGGCGACAATTGATTGCGTTTTAATTGCATGTGACGTGCCGAGATTCGTGTAAACGTTGCGAACCAGTTGTCTGCCAAACGAATCGTCTTAATTTGCGCGAGCTGAATGCGAGGCGGGATAAATGCGAATTTTTCAGCCAAAGTTGCCGGTTCTTTGGCGCCTGTGAGCTCGCGGTTTTTTGAGACGCTGCTTCACGAGTGGCGGCCAAAAAAGGAACAGGAGAGACAGAAGAAAGGACCCTTTTGACGGCAGTCCGTAATGAGGAGTTGGGCTCCTTTCAAGAAGGCTCTATAGGCGAAGCCAGCCGGGATTTGATAATTACGCGGATTATTTTGAATATTAAAGAGCGTGCTGCGAAAAAGCCTCTCGTCACCAGACCGCGAGACATTGCCAAATCCGCTCGTTAACCGATAACAGCACTTTCCATCCCGCTCCAGTTTGCGCGCCTCTGCTGTCCACTTGATATTTTATTTGCTGCGCGATCGAAGATCCGCGAAGAGCCGACGTCCACTTTTGTAAAATTGTCGATTGCGCGAAGCGGCGGTTCAGGCGTCGCACATCGTATAATAGCCATTGACCGTCTCGGCGATAAAGCTTAATCGTTATTGGCAAAAGTTACGATTTATTGGCGGCCATTAACCTATCAATTTTACGGAGTGACTTAATGACATTCAAGAAACAACGTAATTGGTAGTTTTAAGCAATTACTGGCGAAAGACGCGGACTGTAATACGAGCTGATTTAAAGTGTCTATTCAATCTTATACTATAATAAAATATACTATCAATGAGAATTAGCTGAATTCAATGAGAAGCAGCTTCTGAAGCTTAATCGCCTTAATAGACGAAATAGAGAATAAATGTTTAACAAGTGTTGTATTTTATTATTGTTTTTTTTACTGAAAGAAACTTCATTATAAATTCAGTTGTAAATGCTGATCTTTATTTTTATTCATATTTGTTGAATCGCGAAATTAATTCCTTTAAGTCGAAAATAATTGGTTGTCATGAGGCATATAAGTCCATTGACCAGATTCTAGCTATCACAATAGAAAAAAAGAAGAAATACTAAAAAAAGGGTCGTCTGGGGTAGCGGCTATTTTCGTAAAATCTGGCAGCCTTATTCCCATAGCGAAACATTTTTCGTAGGTTATTAAATTACGTGAATTATTTGATCGAAACTGTTCAGCCCGTTCCTACGTTCTCTGTCTATCGTTCAGCGGAGTCGCGAATTATCTTTCTCTTCAGAGCGTTATCCCGTGGGGCACTTCTGGTGTACAGTAACGCCAAGGGTCGTTCCCTGGCAACCCCTATATAGTAATTATGTTTTTCTTTTTACGTCCACACCATTTCATTGGACCCATAGATATATAATAATATAGCTTCCTAACGAGGGACTAGATAGGATTAAAAAATGTTTTCCTTCCATATTACCGAACTGAGTAATGCGCTCCATCATGACGTGAGGTTTTGCACGGCTTTTGAACTCCGCATTTAGTGGTGAAACATCTGCGACATCTCGGGGCATCGCACATTTTCCGCGTATCCATATTCGTCGATTTTAAATTGCTGCAAAGTATTCTTGGGTTCGTTTTTTCTGCAACTCGTTCGTTTTCCTGGATACAACAGGCCGCAGTTTGGCTTATATTTTTGTTGAAGCATAAGCTGCTTATATTGCACTTCGTCGGTTAGCTTCGCGAATTAAATGCTGTTTTCTTAACATCTCGACGCATTCCCCTAAAACCCCGCCTGAAATTGGCGCTTCACAGTGCATAAGCTACCGGAATACGTGCGTTAAGTTTCGCTAATACACTTTGTTAAAAATGTTTCGCAATTCCATTACTCAACGGAACGGATACCATTTGCGCGGCATTCGCTTTGAATTTTTCAGACGCGCATCTGCATGCGCAAATTCGGACGAAAATAATTCAGCTGCGAAGGGTCAGTGTTTGCCGACAGCGTCGCGGCAAAACGAGCGAGAAAAAGTTGCGAATTGCGTGGGCACGGTGAAACATAATTTGGGAACGTCTGTAGCTACAATTGCATCTGGGTCAAAATTCTCTCCCGCGTCGTTTCGGCGTCATTTCCGTCGCTATCGCATACATAGCGAATACGTGAAATGGAAACCGAGACGCGATAACATTCCACGTCACGCGAACGAGTGGGTCCACGACTTTCCGGCAGTTCTATTTTAATTTTCCCGACAGTTCCGTAAAACGTTTGCATAGAGCCGGCTAAAAGAACGACTTCATTGCGCACATGTACCCGCAGTTTTACGCGTTGGACAAAAGTGTCCGGGCTTCGCTCAAATTCCAATAAAGAAAATGCCGCGGCACCATCAATTTTGCAAGCCAACAATTTGCAGAGCCTCGTTCGCCGTTATTTATTTAAAAACAAACATAAACCTATTTACATCCAGCGAAACTCTTCCCGGACATTCGTTCCCTTCACGAACAAACCCCGCGAATTAATGGCGCGAACTGAAACGAAAAGCACAGGCATCGATCTCCGCCCGGGAAATGATCAAAAGTTGTACGCGAGACAGGAAAACATCGGCGTTCGTCAAAATTAGTCGCGCGAAACAAGTGCGGGAAATAGGATAGGATTCGGGGATCCCTGGAGTTGATGACCGGAAGAAACCGGATTCTTTGGAATAAGAGCGCGTATCTTAGCTGCGAGATTATCCTAGGTTAGTAACCGAAGGGTGGTTAGCATAGTGGCGCGGAAAAAGAAGCACCGGCGTCGCGCATTCACATCCGCCATTAAGCTCGCGAGTATGGCAGCGGAGGGCATTGCGCCGAATAACATTAAACTCGAGAATGAACTCGCTCGTTCTAATCGTTGTCTCGGTTGTCGGCCAGTTTCAATATCTCTCGAGTGCTGCGAGCGGTGAATGTGCGCGAACAAGACGAGGAAGGGTGTCCGCAGCGTACTAAATATAAGTGCTCAACCAAGGAGGGACGCTTTAAAACATTTTTATTCGACCGACGCGCGACAATGTGAAAGAACATTTTTTTACATTGTACTCTACCCCTTCCCGATCGACCGCCCCCCTTTCAAATTTCGGATATAATCACACTGCGGCCTCCCTCGCTTTGCGCGACCCTCGCCATCTTTCGACATTCATCGCAACGCACGCGGATACATTTCGAATACTCGTGTTCAAGAAATTCTCGGCCTGTTTCGTTCTTTTGTGCAAGACGGACGCGTCAGACAATGCCATCTGATAGCATAGGTACCCTAATGTAATTACGGTTACCCGTAATTGGACTAATTCCACACCGATCACGGAGTAGAAGGCAACAACGTTCGCAAAGGAGAGAGGATTTCATCCGGAGAGTCGATCTTTTATTTTTTATGCGCGCGCGAAATTAGGAGGGTGATAAAGCTTATATTCGGAGGAGTCATTTCCGAGATTGATATCGAGAAGGAAGTAAAGCGGGTGGAGGTGTTGTCGCAGCTAGACAATGATTGAAAAGACGCGGGATTTTATTTCCGTCGCTCGAAAAATATAAACGGTGCAGCGGAAACGAGTAACCCGCGTGTCTTATACGCTCGGGCTGAATTAAATTTGATCAAGCCGGCGCCGAGTGAACCGCGCGAGTCAACAGGGAAGACAATTTGCCGCGATATTTGCCCGAAACGATCGCGAATGTTTGCCCCGACATATCGAATCCAATCTTAAGCGCGCGTACATCGTGCTAATGCGCCGCGTCCTAAGAAAGAAATTGTTTGCCGTGATCCCGCGGTTGTCTGTGTATTTTCTTCTCAGCCACAATCTTCCCCTGTTCTTGATGTTCGCATGCCGACATTGTTCCTTTCAGTCTCGGGGGACCGCGGGGCCACCACGCCAAGATATCGGATCAATTTTTTAAGCCGAGGGTGCCGAGACTTTACACTTCTTGAGATACGGTTTCACGAGGGTGATTGCCGGAGGATGGAAATCAAGCCGCGAAGAAAATTAAAACGAGTCGAAGTATCGCGGAACAATGGCTCGAGTGGGGCGCAGGACCTGAAAAAAATGTCGAACGGCACTCGCGGTTTTCTCTCTGCCGGCCCTCAAAACTCGCCGGCGTTCAAACAACGGCACGAATTGACGGAAAAAATGTCGCTTCCTGCGAACGCCACGGAAAAAATTTTGATCAACCTGTACAAGAAATGAATTTTTTTATACTTGCTATCGGGCGGAAAATTATAAACTTAAATTTATAATTTTCCGCCCTAGAGCGCAAAATGAGTAGACGAAAATAGGTCCTAGGGCGGAAAATGAAATTTTGCTCCCTCCATACTTACACTCACAGTTAATTTTGTATGGAGATAAGTCAAAAAATTTCGTTCGCTCCAAGGACGAAAAATCCTTCTTTGCGCCCTAAGTAACAACTAATTTTCTACTGACTAACTAACTAACAAAATATTCTACTGACGCGTGAATTACAGTCGCAGGGCCGAATTGGCGACGCAATTATGCACGTCTCGGGGACCTCTGTCAAAGATGGCCGTAAACTCGGCGTCTATCTCGTAAAACGGCCCAATTTATTCCGGCGCGAGGCTTAACTCGATAAGGCAGGACAAAGAGCAGAAATTCCGAACACGCGCTCGAAAAAAGTAAGCCGACAATACATCCCCTTTGTTGACAAAAAGCTGCGACGAATTGGTTGCATTTATATAGCGCACTTTACGATATTTATTTACAGCCCCTCGCTTGGGCGACGCAATCCTGTCACCCGCAGAACTCGCTTACGATCGTGTAATCTGCGCGCGCTTCGGGCCAATAAAATTTTAAAAGTCGGGAGTTATGAGCCGTTCTCCTCAGACGGCGAGCTAAATAGATTTTCAGCGTGAAAGGGCGCGCGGGTGACGGTTAACAAGAAAAAGGTTTGGCGAATCCGCGGATCTCGCGACGCAGAAACGCTAGCTTTGTTTCCGATGCTTCTCGGAAACGCGATCCGGAGATGGGGCCCGGTCACTGATGCGTCGCGGAAGAAAAGGCGCGAGTTTATGGTTCAACGATGACGGCGGGACGTAAATTATACGACGTCGTAAGTGATAACGCTTGTGGAAAATAAATATTATATGACGGCGAATAAAAAAAAAGGACGACCGCCGAACGTAAATGCGGCCGCGGCGAGTTTTTGCGGCCGCGGCGCGGCGTTAAAAAGGGTCGTTGAGGAATCGAAATGCGCGCCGGGAATTAGCTCCTAAAGTCGAAAATAAAGGCGCGCGGTTTCGCGCGGAATGCCCGCGTTTACTCAAACTTCAGTCTGGGCATAAGCCGCCGCGCGACAGAGGGTTCGGTTTATCCCCGATGGCTCTTTATCGACGACGGACCGAGAGCGTCAATCGCTTCGCGCGCCAGTCGAATGCAAATGACGACCGTATCCGACTGACTTTGCTCGCGCATTCGAGTCTTGGAGAGCCAAATAAATTATGCAGACGAACGTCGGCGTGGCTTTTTCCGCCAGCGAGGCACGGCTTGTCAAAGCCCGGGCAAAAATTGAGACGCCTTGAGTTGTTTGTGCCGCAGGTATGTTATGAAAAATGTATTCGTCTTAATTTATGCAATGTATAATTAAGTATCGCAGCCAAGGGATGAGCGAATTTGTCGACTAATCATTCGTTCGTTACTGTCGATGAAAGTTTAACGCGTTTCGCGGGAGTATACGCAGCATCGATATTAAGGACATTTTCGTAGTCTTTGGTATGGATGAGGACAAGTTGGTTTTTGAGGTGAATCATTTCCCTATGGGCGAATAATATTGTTAGAACATTTCTGAAACATTATAATATTCCCAAAATATCATTTAATGTTATTCACCCATTGGATTTGTTGGGGTAAAAAATGCAATATTAGAACTGTTCAAATATTTTAAAAATATGTTTTAAATATTTCTAAAATATGTTTTAATTTTAAATATAATGTTTTAGAAATATTATAGACATGTCAGATGTTCGACTAATATTTTTATAACATAAAAAATATTTTTTAAAACATTTTTATTGTATTTTATTTTTTTATTTTGTATTTATTTTAAATATTAATACTTGTTAAAAAAATATTTAAAAAATACTATTCACTGATAGGGTTATAATTCGTATTAGAAAATTGAGTTGTTTGTCTTATAACATTTCGAAAGGTTTTGACAAGTCATTTGAGTTACATCGACAAAAATACTGTGATTTCAAGTAGATAAAGTATTTGTGAATAGAAGTTTAATGTGCCCATGAAGGTAACATAACTCATGCCACATCATTGCTCCTTGATTTCGCATGCGCTAGTGGTCACGCAGCCCGTTTCCCAAATTTTTATGTACCGAAAATGAGAATTTTGTATACTGGACGGACGCATAAAAATGATAAAATGACCATTGGCCGTTACTTTGTACAGGCGATTGCGCCGGGTGTATTCAAACGAGCAAGCGCAACGGAAAGGAAACACAAATCATCGATCCTTAGGTATTCAAAACCGGAAGAGCCGGAATCGACGTCCGAATTACCATACGCGGGACATATTAAGGGCCAATTTTTGTGAGTAATAGACAATGCCGACGAAAGTGAGGTAATATTGTCGTCGCATATTTCCGATGAAAGAAGAATTATAATGGTCAGACGTGTAAAGGAAAGAAGAGGACATATTTCTCGGAGCGCGACCCTCCTGCGGCGAAGTATGACTCCGCGAAGTTGGACTAATTTAAATATCAGTTTCGCGAGGGTGGCTTGTAAATCTATCCACCAGCTACAAATTTATGGCTGGGCGCGTATGGATGTTTTATTTAGTAGCTTCGCTCGCACGGTTAACTTAGGCACCGTGTATAAGGTGATTCATGAATAAAATATCCTCGCTAATGCCCGGAGGCTGGGCGTCGTGTTTTTCTCTCGAAGATGCAGCGTCGAAAAAAAATGAACGATTGTGTCATTGCATTCGAACGAAGGCCCGTACATTTCCCTCGGAAGAGCGAACGAGTTTTTCCGGAAGATCCGACACGTGTTTTGCCAAGCCTCGGCTCTGCGAGATAAAAAGATTCTTCCAGATATTTGATTTTTCCCTCTTCTTATAAGATTTCAGTTCATGCCAGTCGACTGCTTGTAATCGTGATACAAAAAGGTTTCAAATTGTTTCACTTTTTTATTTTCTGCACACTTAAAATTATTGCAGTGTCTCGAACGTTTCTTTTGAATTACTCTTCGCACAATACACTCCCATTCGATACGAGGACGATAAGAAACGAACCTGATGAAGTGACGGAACATTACGAGATATAAAAAACACCGATAACCGGAACGCTGATTGCATCGGACAAAGCGAGCGAGTGATCATATGTTTTATTAACAAAGCAATATTCGGCGAATGAATATTACACAAGGGACATTCAAGAATACGTTTGCAGGGAAATGCGAAGTTTAACGATTACGATTGGGCCGGCCCTTCGCGAAAAAAGCGACCGCGCTCGTAACTGATCGACTCGGCACATTTAATAACGTTTGCAGGTTCGTGGATATCGTCGCGGGTTTATCATGAGCAATACGAGATAAAGCAAGTCGTACTGTTGGCAATAAATTCGTACTGGCTCTGAGATATTTCATAAGGGAGGAATCCATCAATAACTCGGAGAGAGAGTAGCGCGACGACGAGTAGCTTGCGCGCCGTACGTCGGCCAAAGTGCGTGATTCTTGGTCGCTCGTGAAGCTCCCCCTCGTAGGGGCAGTAAATAATGCGATAAAACACGAGTTTGTCAGGCTATCACGACGGAAAAGATGATGGACATCGGACGAAATCTAAAGGACAAAAATCCATTGTTCCGCGCGTACGTGTTTACGGAGATATTTAACATTTGCGATCGGTGCCAGGGTTCTGTTTACAACTTACGATATTTTCCGCGAATCCCCCGAATATGGGAAGTTGCCCACAGGCGATGGCAATAATGAATAATAATCAACGACAATAAATACCGCCATTCGCGATTTATCACTGGCTTCGTGCAATTATCAATCATTTCGCATTCACGCTCGAGTTACGATCGTAAATGATTATAGTCTACTCGCGATCATTATAGTTAATCACTAATATTCTGGCGCACTGGACAGTTGGCGAAGACTAATGACGAACGCGTAATTGCTCATATCGCCAAATATTTACAGCCACCGCGCAACGCACTTTTGCCCGCGGAATCGACATTTCCCGTGAGCGCTTTTGTAACTTCGTTGCCCGTTGTTTTAACTCCGCTTTTTTCGCCGCTCCTTTCCCCGGGAGGTCTATCGTTTTTTGAGGTTTTCAGAAAATTGTTTTCGCAGCGTTTACCGTGCACACAGCTTTACGGCATTATGCAGTCCACTGGAGCAATTTCCGTGCGCGCTTCAAAATCGAAATCAACGTCGACAAGTGGTTTTCCTTGTTTTCGTGAGTATCGGCCGGGCATGATCGTTCTATCATAACAACGCTGGTGTCGGCTTCCGCCTCGCCAAGACGATTCGCAGCACCCTCTTTCTGAAATTGGTCGTTGAGTGGAAATCATATTCGTAAAACTGGCGAACCGAGGCCGGATGCTTTATTCTTCCTGTGCAAGCGGACCGCATTACCGACTCTCCGAATTTATTAGCACTCTGCGCGTTGTGGAACGACCGCCGCCAATCACGAATTACGCACTATAACCAAAATCGTAACCGCTCTTACGGTTACTGCGTTCGGTCGGTAATCGAGCAGAGTCGTCGTTATGGACACGATGACCGCCCGCACAACTGTTATCTCGCCTACATAGGGTGGCCGGGAATTGCGAGGACAGTACCATTTCGACGAGATCAAATTTTAAGAATCGTTCAGCTTGGATTTGCACCAAATTTTTGGTATTATCAGCGATTTTGCTGATACTGCTCCAAAGATTTGATTTCAAAGTTCGAGTTCAAAATTTGAAAACTTTTTCATTTTCAGTCTTACAGCCAGTGATGTGCTGCGAATCATTTATTATTTGTAATGATAATTCTCTTTTCAAAGTTTTGTTGGACTAAGCTATATCGACTGAAAAGGAAGATTATGATGATTAAGAAAATACTTTTGATTTTTTTGAAAGGTAAACCCTGGTTGGTTTGAATGTTCAGTTCTGTTTAGTTGTGTGTGTTTTAAATCACCCTGTATATTGTCGACCATTGTAGATCTGTTCGTAAATTTCATGACAACTTACGTAGCGAGCCTTTGTCGATTCGGAGAATTACCGAATGCTGGCAGAACCGAGGGCTGTTGTAAGTCAGTAGACCTATAACATCTAACGACGACCCGCTTATGGCTTTGACACGCGCGCGATTTTCGTCGCTGTTACGATTATGTTGCAACGTAAAGACGATTCAACTCTTCTCAATCATCGTTATTCACCATTACGAGGATGACCTCATGCGAAAATTATGACGTCCGCCAATTCTTCGAGCCCAAATGGCCAAGCCACAATGACACGCCAAAGTGCCTCTGAAGCATTTTAGGTATTCGTCAAATTCGATTTTATGAACCAAAACTATGACCAGGATGAAGAAAAAAGTGTTCGCTGATTGAATTGACGTCGTAAAATGTATCAGTTGCGATTATTTGGTCGATGACGAAAAAAATTGCCAAGAAAAGGAGATCAATGCTGTACCGAAAGACCGTTTCGACTGAAAATGAACATCGCGATTGAAGACACTGCCGTTGTTTATTTTTGTCGAAACAGATGAAAACGAGCAAATTAAATTTCCACTCAAACAAACACGCCTGAGATATGGATTAAACTGCGTTTGTCAATACCGAGTCCCCTTCGCTATTTCTGTTTGACTTCTCAATTCCAAAGAAAACACCATGCGAGCAAGCCTGACCGATTTAACGGCGCCTTTAACGGCCAACATATCCTGAGAAACTTGCATCCCCCGTTTCCTTAATACATCTGACGCGTATCATCCAGTTACATCTAATCATCGTAAGCTCTTGTCTGCCTGCTCAAGCCAGACCGGGATTGCGAAAGTTTAATATCCACGGTTTACGATTCCGCGACCGACTCATCCCTCTTTGATATCGTTCCCGCACTCACGTTCTCGCTTCTTCTCCGTATGCAAGTGCAGCCACGAGGAAGGAAAGAGGTGCCTCGATAAACGTTATGCCGATGGAGAGCATTAAGCGGAACTGTCGTCCTTAGTTTTTGCGTTTATCAAATGTTACCCGTCTGCCAAATTAGTCGACGGAGAACCCAGCTTCATTTCGAACATTTTCAGCTTATTACCGTTATTATATTTTACTGCAACAGGAACGAACACGATTCTTATCGGAACGGTTTACGTGCGTAGTGAAAAGTAAGTCAGCGATGATCATCGAAGAGATCGAAGTAGATAGTCTAGGAGAGTACTTGGATTGCTGTACGTCGCCAGATATGCAGTTTTGTTTCAGCTGTATCGACTTTCGTAGCATAAAATAAATAACGGAATGGGAAAGAATATCATTTTCTATGTAGTGATAACCAGTTTAGATGTCTCTTAGCGTTGGAAGGATATTATGATGGGAATCCTATTGAATGTCATTTGTCTAGACAGAAACTGATTCTGAAGAGAGTCTTTCAGGTTAGGATTGCGATTAACCGAATACCTATCTAAAAAATACGTAACTAATTACTGATGTAAGTTATAAATAGTTTCAACGGCTCAGTTCATTGCCATTTTATACGATTTGCCAAATTTCATTACTGACATTAGGAATTAAATACTCTTCGCACCCGCAGATTTGCGTAAATAATTCAATTCGCCTGAAAAGTTTGGGGTGTTCGTGGAACAAAAGTTGACCATTAAATGAACAAAGCCGAAAGTTTTTTGATTAATCACAAGAGTTTGACAATTATAATCTCCCGGCGAGTATCGGTATCATTTATTCATTCAGTCGCAGGACTGACAACTCTATCCACTCGACCCTCCTCAATTGCACGGCGGAGAGATCTGCCCTTTTTCTTCCTTTTTTCTAGCCGTCCGCTCGTTCTCGTTCATCAGTTCGTTGCGGAGCCGCGCGTCTAAAAGTTTTTCTTTTCCGACGCGTAATAAAGAAGGCAAACAGGCAGAAACGTGACCTGTCGAAGCTTCGAGCGGAGCCAAGTGGTGTAAGATTACGTCCTTATCGTTGGCTCGTTGCGTTCGCAGCGAACCGGCAATGGGCAGTTATTTATCCTGTATCGTATCTTGAATTGCGCCCCGCGTCGTCGCGTCCACTCACTCCATTGACCCAATTTTCTTTCTAGTCGACCCTAAATAAATGATCGCAAACGCGTTGACCAAGCCGGTCCGTTTATTTGGCCACGAAAAAGAATATCACGTCATTAATAACACCGTCCTGTGTTCGCCCTGTGTGCGTTTCCTGCCATGACACGCTATCTCGTGGACGTTGCTTCGATTTCACGATAAATTGGATAGTTCGATATAGGAGCGCAAATTTGATTTTAGAGATAAATTTCGGGATCAGTGTTTAATTAATTGGACAGCTGAGAAGTATCAGATTTTGTCTTCGTTTGTTGACGGTTAAGAATAGATATAGCATGTGAAAGCTTCGCGGACGGAAATTCAGTTTGCCATCCTATCATTTTCATGTCAAACATTGAAGGTCTTAATTTGATCTAAAGTTAATGTGACGAGTTTAGCAGAGCGAAGAGCCCAGATAATTAATTCAGCATTACGTTGGCGATTTTTCTGAAATACCGATTTTCCCGATATTTGAATACTTTGCAATTAGTGAATTATTTGACGCCCTGGAAAATGCTGGAGAATACATTTATTTTTGAACACGTCGATTCAAGATAAGGCTCTCTAATCGATATAAGCAAAGTGATGCCGTCATTATTTCGTTCGCTTGAAATTTGCATGGAAAGGAAGCGTGGTCTGGGCTTCCGGGAGCTCATTCAGCATATTCCGCGCATAAACTTGTTCTGAAGGCATCAAAAATACAGTCGTAAAACGACGAGATTTTTCCCGATTGCATCTAAAGTAGGAACCACTGGAATTCGTTTTCAGACAAGTAGATTGTTTATCGTAATAATGCGCGCTGTAACAGTCACGATGCGTGTAATAAAACGCTGATACTAATAACGAACTTTCATGATGACGCGTCATTTACGATCGCGAAGCCCTGTAAAAGAAATCCCCCACAAAATTGCTTAATTAAACCAAAAAGAAGCGACATCGGGCACGCGGCTGATTAACATAAATTACGCCGGGTTAATTTTTCTAACTTCAGAAATTCTCGACTTGAATGGACAACATCTGCTCCGAAGATCTTCATTTGTGTCTTGATGAACTTGCGTTCGTTAATATTCCGCCTCGTTAAATTTTTTCGCCGCGATTCGTGGTTTAATAAATTCTCCGCCTGATATTTCTCCCAATATAAAATTTCGCAACACCAATTTTAATATTTTCCTAAGTACTGTACTGCAAAAAGAAGTGTTTTCATTTCGAACACCTTTTGCTCTGCATTTAGATTGCATAACATAATCGCGTAGGAACGAATTTTATCATGAGATGGTTTGATGTAATTAATCCGATATTTAACGATGCGTCCGGCGTTTAAAAAAAATGTCTCACGTGTAACGTTAAATTTGCAAAGCAGAATTTTCCATTCGCGTAAATACTTTCACGAGATACTTTGTATAATGCTTTCCCCTAGCAAAGTGGAGAAGCACTTTTCAAAGAGAATTTAGCGATGGCATCGAGCTTGACGGGAGCAGGCTTTTCCGGACCTTGAAGTATCGTTAAAAGAATTTACACGCCACCTCGTCAGCCGCTCGCTCGTCCGTCAAGAGACCCAGCCGTACACAAGACGCAGCGATTCTTTTGCGCCATATACACTGGATTGCGCTGCAAAATAGACGCATAATCGTGATAAACGAGATGGCGATTTAAGTTAGCGCGATAACCATTATTCCGCGAGAAAGAATATACACCTTGTTAACGCGACTCAGCCAAACAGGCTTCTGTTACGGCACTTTAATAAGATTGTCATAAGATTGCCTAATTTTTGCTCGATTATGCAAAAGTGCTTTCTGATCGGTTAAGCTCGGATGAGGTACACTTGGCGTAACACGAGATTCAGATTTGCATTTCGTTAAAATATGATCCCAACTACTGTTCCGCAGCGTCCGATTAGATCGAAAACAGGTTTCGTCGTGAATTAATTTCGACGAGATTGATTGTAACTGATCTTGATCTGGAATTCTCGTTTAAGCTTTATCAAATCCTAATCCAAGTAATTTTTCTCCCGCTGATAAAATTGCGGCAGAGATTAACTGCGGATTCGATTAAAGGGAAACTATTCTTGACGTGCCTCGCTAATTTGCGTCTGATTGCGCCAAGTGTACTTGTTACGTTCTCAAATTTGTCAATCAAGACAATTTGCGGTTTTGCGAAATACGGTTGCAGAGTGTAGATCATTATGTGATACCAATATTTTTAACTTGCCATAACCACCGCGTCGACTAATTAATCGTATACCATTTTCGTTAGAAATAAACTTCATTAGTCTGCACTTTATTTAAAAATAACGTCACCGAGTTACCTAACCAGCAAATCCACATTTGTCATGTGACGTATTAATATCTTTATTTTCTCTTTTCGTGCACCTCAACACCGGACAGTTTTCGATATAAAGCTCTTACTTTTTAAATTCACTCGAAAATTCCATTTGCAGTAACCAGATTTGCCGAATGTTTCAGCGAGGCCTAAATGCAATGACCGAAATCCCCCGTCGCCAGCGGATATTTCGGAAAGCCTCGCAGACCGAAAACTAAAAAAAGCACGCTCCGGCATATTCTATTTCTCTAATCACGAATCAGATTGCACACAACGTTTTATTTCCTTTGTCTCGTGCAGCCACAAATTCCATCAGGTCTATACACCCGAAACATGCACAATAAGCCAGTAATAAGCGCGATACAGTTCATAATAGAGATCCTAATTGTCTTTAGCCATTATGACTCGAACGCGCCTTAATTTCCTAAATTGTACAATCTTGTTAAGACCGCAACAAAGATCTCTCGTTCTTCGGGGCAAAGTGCGTTTGTATGTAGGAAGGCGTATGTGTGCAGGGGCACGCGGTAACGACAAACATGCTTAAATGAATAATTGCCCGTGATTTCGATTGCCGCGAACGCCTCGGCGAGCGAACTTAAGCAACGAATATCTATATGAATAAATCGTTATGACGTCGCGTGTAGCTCCTAAGGTAAATTGAAAGGGAATGTTTTCACAGAAGCGTACGGCTTAATAATACGCTCAATTCGCCTCTACGCCCAGCGTGCAATCCGCTCCTTGCCCCGCGTTCAATTACGCAGTCATTAACTCGCGATTGTCTCTTTCGCCATAACCTCGTTACGTCTACTTGAATTCCGTTCCCCGGCAATATTCCTCGCGCAGATCTCGACACAGATAGGCTTTTAGCGTATTAGCAGGCACAATGTGACAATGGACGTAGATGCGACGAGAATAGCAATGTCGCGGTTCTATCCACTTCCCATACAATGCCCATCCTGTTAAACTGCAAATAGCCACGCGAGACACGTATTTCATATGCACCATTCGGAATAAAGTCGTGAGAAAACGGAGTCGCCCCAGCCCGGTCCTGCGATTTCCTCGTCGACTCCAAACGCGCCTACGGGAACCCGGCGTGTCTCGACGATTTGTCAAACGCGTCCTCTCGCAGTCGAAAAAATTGCTCGGGGATTTCGATTCGACTTTGTCCCGAACAACGTCCCCGGTGTTTGTTGATAAGATGCAATCTTTATTTCGCGGGAATAAATTTGATTCGGTTCTTATGGGATCGGCCGGGAGAATATTGAAATGATAATGTACGCGGAGGTGAGAAATGACAGCCGTATATTTCCTTGTCTCATATACTTCCATCGCAATGTTTCATTCAAAAGTCGTTCCTTCCGCCGCGAAATTTATATTTTCGCGCAAATTTCGTCTTTTCCACGTTCGTTATTAAATGTATCACGAACGTCGCGTATCGGGAGATTGTTCTGCGCTGGCTTTCCGGTGGTATTATTTGCTCGCAGGTGGAGATTTTGCAAGGGATCGCCGGCTGAAGTCGAGCTCCAATGGGTAGGATCGACTTGTAACATACATGCGTACGAACACGAGTCGTAAAGTGACGATGGGATCAGGGCGTAGGAAATTGGGCGAATTCGCGGGCAATGGGCCGTGTCGGCAGTGGATGTAGGGCTAGCCTTGTTTGCAGGTATCGGCGGCGATTTCGCCGTATCGAGGGGATTTGAGTCGAGCGACGTTTATCTGTGCCGAAGTTTCAAAAAGGTTCGAAAGACGGGTGGATTTTCAGACTGTAACCGGATGAACGCGTATCTGCTGGCATTCGGAGATGATTGCGGGAATTCGTGTTTGCTACTGGAACCCTGGTATCTCGAGGACAAGCAAACGGTCGCTCGTAAACGCCTGGAAATCAAACAGACATCAGCGTCAACGACGTTCCCGACGCCTGTCCTATATTTGTATTCTTCATTGATACCCCCTTTTCAACGTGGAAGTTATAAATGGACACGTCGACGACACTGCGTACAGCCTGATTGATGCCCCTTTTCGTCTCTCGGCGCTCCTTAATGACGATCAGAGAAACAGACTCCTGCATAAATCACACGGACAAACCTTTGACCTACAGGAACTTAGACACCGACGACGACGATAGCCACTGAATATTTGAACAAGAACTTGAAGAAGAACACCTCATATATATATATGAGCTGTGCATGTTCTTGTTCAAATATTGCCTTATCCAAGTTAAAATTATTTTGATCGTTAAATGATTGTTCCGCGACCGTTCAGTCCAATCTCCTAGCGTTCTGCGCCTGTCAGGGGAACGGTCGCGGACCGATCAAGGTAACTATGAAATCGCCCCCCTGAAATTATTGTTATCGCCGTAAGTGATTTCTAATAACACCGCCGGGTAACGAGTGCCGACAACTTTTTTCGCCCCAGAGAAAATTGTCCGTAACGACTAATTGTGCGTGAACGCAAAAAAGGGAAAAAACGAAATTCCACAACTAAATGTTTCGCTCGTCTCCACCACTTCGGCGGTCATTATGGTCTGGATCATGCAAAAGTAATGACCGTTGCGTGTCATTATACGTGATTAGCGCTAACCACGTATATTAAAAGCACGCTGATTTCGCGGCCACAACATATTAAATTCCGTGGTGTAACGCGTGGTCCAGAGCACGTCTTCCGTGAGCGTAATAATCGCGCGCGCGGTACTGTGTCATCTCGTTTCGCGTATTGACGGGCGATTGTGACTCGCGCGTCTATGGCGCGGCTTGTAATAAGGCCGCGTGTCCCGGAGATAGTCCAAGATGATAGCTAATTCCGCGCAACGGGCGCGCGTGACTCGGGCAGGTTTGAGTCAGCACGTACCGTTCGGCCGTATAATCGGGACTAATTTGCATTTGGCGATCGGCGCCGATTTGCATTTGAGACGGATAAACCGAGGATCTATTCGGAATCGTTAGCGGCAGCGTCCTCGCTAAGTGCTAGGATAGCGGCAGCAAACGACGTTACCGGGGTTGACGGACTCATTACGCTCGGTTTGCATATAGACGCGTATGTCTAGTGCGGATGGATGAGCGGACGTTGACTGACTGCCGCGCGAATTATATGGATTCGGCGAGGGGTTGCTCTGGCACAATGGTACCACTAATGCACAAGCCCCCGCGCACAACGCATCCCTGCCCCAGGCAAACCGGCCACCTATATACCAGGATTCGATATTGGCCAGTCCTAACCACCGGCTTATCTACTGCCAAAGAACCAGAGCGCATAACCTATCCAGACGGACATGGATGCTTCATTCCCCCGACCACTGCTCGAGTCGCATCATGCCCGACTAACTCGACATGATATTTAGCCTCTTGGCTAATACAATTAATGTCTGTACGCAAAATCAACCCGCTTATGGACACTATCGTTATTAACCTTGTTTTCAAGAACGTATCCGCTTGGGTGCGCGACCGCCGGCTATCCTGATAACGAACGCTGTCCGGCTTTTTAGATTTAAAAGATGATGTTTCGCAACTAATTGGCCGAGGCTGCGTTCCGTCTGCGCAGGTCCGCAGTTTGTATCCGGGGCTGGTTGCTAGCATGCAAGTTTCCTGGGAGTTGGGATCAGTTAGGGTAATGAAGAGGATATAAAGTTGATAAAGTTGTGAAGGGTTTTCCATTTGAATTGCTAGATTGCTGCAGATAGGCTTTTGTTTATTTAGGAACGTAACCATTTTATACGTTGGATACTGATGTTGGAATATAATATATTTTAATATATACCAGTATAAACTTCAATAGATATACCAGTCAGTATTCTGGAAATGCAGGATAAGAGAGATGTCCATTGTATAGGAATAGGATTTTATTCTTTGCAAAGATGTCGAATTAACAAATGTTACGAAATACTTGTAAGATTTTTCAACAAGTATTCCGTAACATTTGGTGTAAAGTGATTTGATGATTAAGAAAAAAGTGGATTGGCAGCTTTTTTCGAAAAAAAGGTATGTACTGCATTTAAGATTTACGATTTCTATTGTGTTTTCTGAATGATATAATAATTGTTTAATAAAGTTTATCAGGTAAACGATCTACCAACAATACTTATCTCAGTTTAGTATTGCAACACTTTACGCAGAAACTAAAACAATTCTATCATAAATATAGAACTAATCGAACTCTGATAGTTTCAATCAAATCTTATTGACAGGCGTTGATCCAAATAACAAAACTTGATTATCCGATAATGTCGATATCTTAAGAATACGATTATCGCTTACCGTATATCCATGAATTTCGATTTGGCGCACCTTAAAAGTCTCTTCACGTACCAATCGAACGTTTAAATCAGATGGGATCATACTCTGATCGAATTTTCATTGACGATATATACCAACGCCTTTCCAGTCACGATTAGATGTAATCGTAACGATCTTATTAACAGATTATACGGATTATGAATAAATCGTTTCATACATTAGACGTTTGGTGTATTTCAATCATAATAGAACTTATCTGATTACTGACTTCACACCTTAAGCATCACTTTATCGAATAGGTTGAGAGTGAGTAAAAATTGGAGTTTACCGCAAAGCGAATTCCCCGGCGGATGTAGAAATTCTATTTCTATGTCAGGCGTTTCCGCTTGCCACAGTCGGATTCAACATGTGTTAAACGAAAATCAGGTTAGGGTAAATGGAATCCTATTCGATTTATTCTGTATATTTAGATCAATCTCAAATCTGTCAGCGTGCAATTATAATTTGAAGTGTTTTAAGAGCGTAGTTACATTTGAATTCGATATTTAATGAACCAATGTTTTCGCACTATACTTAACCAGCTTCCAATTTCTATATAACCAATTTCTACAAAAAAATTGTATTTTATTCATATCATTTTTGTTACATGTTTTGAAAAGCTCATGACAGAGCAATTATCAGTGTTGTAGGTACCGAATTACAAAAAAGTTACGTAACAAAGTTTATCCCGAGAGACCCCATTACGCTATGGTCCGTGCTTTCCTGAACCACATAATAGATTACATAAAATGTAATCTATCAACGTAATAGATTACATAAAATGTAAAAACTGTGTACAAAAGACGGGTTTATATCATTTCGGGTAAACAAAACTTGTAATTGTATTGTAAAACTTTACATGAAAAAATCAGTTTTGCAAAACTGATCTTTCGAAACTTTGAAACTGAATCACAAAATACGCCCTAAAAATTACCCGCAGATTTTTAACTGATGACATCTCATTAATCGACAAATCCACAACCAATTCTCCCTTCATTTCAAATTCCCTCACTATTTCCTTAATGTCACTCCCAAAGATTCGGTGAAATCCGAAGGTGGCGTGAAAATTTCTCCACAGAATAACCCAAACGCAACGAAACGATAACCTCAATTATTTGACATTGTCCACTGTTCTCGATATACAATCCAGCCAACAGTGTAATTTAATCTCATCCTACCATTAACAGCGTACATTTTTACATTTCTCACAATACACCCGAAACATGTCAAGAACATTCTTCTTGCATCACCCACTCCCTCTAATCTCTCACCGTAATTAACATATCAAAACCTGGCGATGGCTTCTCCATTATCCCGCACACTCTCGAAAATAAGCGGTTGACAGTTTTCGCCCGCGAGTTTCGCAATTATGACTCGATAACCAATATGGCGCGGAAGCGTTGTTACATATTTCATATAATCAGCTTTTAAGAGAATTGGCCCGCACACACACAATGCTTCTATTATGCGTACGAACGACAGCTGACTCCGCTGTTAACCAGATTTCGAGGCGATGAAAGTCATGTCGCATGAAATCGACGTGTATGTAAATGGTGTTGACGACGAGGATTAGTCGTGGTTTATCTCGAACGTATGCGACACGGGCGGTCAGTTTGTAATTTCGTGGGCCACGAGAATACGAGACTTTGCTCGTTCGACGCGCGAATGTACACGCGCGCATATATTTCGAGTAAATTACGTAAGTATGCCCGCTGACGTATTCGCCGTAACGCCGAACGTGCTTCTCATATAACAGCGCACATCCATCGCATCTGTCCACAAGTCGTTGGCGTGAAATGACTACAATGCAAACACGCGCTACGCTCCCGAGCGTATACTGCCGCTCTAGTTTATACAACTTATTGTTTATGCCGTCAACTCGCACGTGCGACATTCTTGTGCTTTGTGTTGCATGTAAACCAATTTCCCGCACTTTCTTATCGAGCATGTTCACAAACATCGTAAAGACCCAAGTTGCCTGGTAATTATTCATACCCTCCGCAATATCACCGCATAACTTAGTTACAGGGTTACATGAATGAACCTGACCTATCGTAAAGTGGAGCTACATCTAGCTACTATCACTGAACCAATTATGATCTCCAATAACCAGACCTAATTTTCTCTAAATAGAGGACGTTGGTTGCATCAACGTGGAATCAACGTTGACTTGGTATTAGGGTAGGATTACATTTCATCAATCGATGTTACACGAAGGTTGATGTCGATAGTTCCTCTTTAATAAATGTTATGGCAACTGAAAGCTGTGTGGAATTAAGCTACATCAAATTGAATTTTGGAAATCTGAATTCAGTTTTAGATCATTCAGATTCAGTGTCCATAAAATGTCAATGAGGTATACCAATATCCCTATAACATTGCGTCAATTCATTGAACGATATCATCAACTCAGATTCAACGTTCATTCAACTGACTCGCTGGATTTCCACCACACATCCTTTTCCTACTATCCCCTCCTAAAAATCACTCTTCCAACTTGGAGCTCTTTCTAACCTCTTTCAAAGCCACTGAACGCTCCCATACGTTTCCCCGAAAACTCCTCATAAGACATAATGTCAGACCATGAATGCTCCCCTGACACCGCAAAAAATGATCCCGGAAAACTGTTGGGAAAATTTGTCAGGCGAACGAGCCCGTAATAGCGGCATCGGATAATCTTGAGCAAGATTGAAGATCCCGTATCGATCATCCCGCGTATTCTGCGTGCGCGTCACTAACACTGCGAAAACGAGTTGGCTCGCATCAGTCGATGTCGGGAGTACAATGTTTAGCATAGCTTGTCGCAATATGTTACCACGCTGAAGCGAACAACGCGTCTACGTATCTGGCGGATCGCGTGCTACGGAGGCCGCTACGCTGCAGGGTCGGGGGGGGGGGGGGTCGAGGGTAACGGAGGCCAGGGTGGCGCCTGTCCGCGTATGCTAAA
>JABFPB010001665.1:0-23891 GCA_022817645.1 Ceratoteleas bidentatus | reverse complement strand
TACATCACTTATCATGAGGCAGGTTCTCGACGAGTTATATTTAAAATACGGTAGTTACTTACAAATGGCATCGTGGTCTTGTGGGTAAGATACTGGACTTGTAACTCGGAGGCTCGAGATCGAGTCTTGATTGTGGATGTTTTTTTCGCCCAAATTTCGTTTAAGCGTAATTTGTATGTAAAAACGGTGACAATACCCGGCCTGAAATATATACCTTTCGTATAAAAATACCGCACAAAAATACATCGTGTTAAATATGTCTTTGTATGTCTTGATACGTAAATAAAATAAATAAAAATACATGTATGTCTTTATACGTAATATCTTCCAAATCTTAATATGTTTCGCAAAAAAATTCAATATGTTTCAATATGTTTCTGTACGTTTCAATATGACATTTTTAATTGGGAAATACCCAATTTTTGCGAATTCTTTAATTTCTTTAAATAATATTAAAGATTAAATATAATATAATATAATGTAAGATTACAAAATAGTATTTAATCTGTTACACTAATTGCTTTCGACTAACTTTCAACCAAAACCCATTATTAAGAAACGCGTCTTTTTAATGATCGTTTGTTCTCTGAATTTTAATTTTAATGATCGTGTATAGACCTTTAATACTCAACAGTCCTTCAAACGTCCACAGAACGTTTACCAGACATTAGACCTCCGTTTCAACGTTTACCTTCCCTCATCCTTCCTTGCTCTCCATCCTCTCCATCCCTTAACCAGTGACCCTCCCCTCCCCTCCCCTCCCCTCCGCCCAACCCTTTCCCGCAAAACCGCGCAGCATCCCTCCCCCGATCGCGCCCCCCGGCTCCACCCAGCCCCCGCAGATGGCAGCACCATCGGCAGCGCCCGGCGGTCTTGGCAACACTGGCGCCGCGCTCCAGGCCGTTCTCGCTTGACAAGGCGGGCGCTGCGCGGATCCGCGAGTTCGTTGTCCGTGTGGGTGTGTTGTGCGCCGAGTGCCGCGCGACGTCTCTCCATCCCGACGCCCGAGTCCGCCGCAACCCGGAGCATGCCCGCGCCAACGTAAGAGCCGAGCCAAGCCCGCGTCCGGCCGAGTTCGGGGGCGTCGCGCGCGTCGGGCGAACACACACCACACCACCAACATCTCACCCCAAATCATTTCCATTCGCCTAAACCGAACTCGGAATCAAAAATCCAAAACGCCACACGAGCATCTCACCCAGCCACTGAAACTCACAACACCCCGACACTTCGGCCAATCCGAGCCGCGTCCCGACTTTCGCCCGAGCGAATCGCCGCCCGAACTCGGTCGATCCCGGTTCCGGGAATCGCGAAGGTCGCGAAACGGTGAAGTGTTTTGACTGTCGGCGAGTTTGGCTTTAGTGCTGGGCGGGGTGTGAGTGAGGGGTTTTGCAAAAAGCGAAGGGGGTCGGGATGCTGCGGGATCTTGAAGACGAGCTGTCAATCGATATCATTATGCGGCTTTATTGCGCGGGTGTTGATGTAATTGAGCGGTTACGGGTTCGCGTGTTGGGAGCTGAGACGGTCGAGGGGATCGGCCGGATTGTTGAATTATAAACAATGGCCGGGGCGAGGCTGGTTCGCGATAGAGTTCAGTAAACATCGATAGTCTCGCGAGTATCGATAATTGTGATCTAAACAATCGATGCTTTTTAAGACTATCGATAGTTTTTTTTTTTATTTTATATAGTAATTTTATATAGTTTTTACATAAATTAATTGTTTATTTCATACTTATATTTTGTAATTCTTAAGTAGGATTGTCATCTTTTTACCACTTTACTAAGTCGATTCAAAACAATCGGTATGCGAAATTCTTGTCTGATGCTACCTTGCAAACAAGAGAAAAGTTTTTACTTAACTTGCTCCGAGCAAGTTACTTGTGGAAATAGAATTCATGTATTTAAATTGTATTTGTATGTAATCAAACAATTGTTAGATTTGAAAATCTTTTATAATAATTTAAATATATATAATAAACATGTAGAAAAGTTTAAAAGCGTATGAAACGTTTGTAAAATGTTCAAAAACTAGGGCTGTCAAATGAACTTTTGACTTTTCATAGATTTCTTGATATATTTTTTAATATTTAATTTGTTGTCTCATTGTATTGGGAAATATTTGTAAAAATTTGTTTATCGATTTTTGTTTGCATAAATCAGTTCCTTATATATTAAGATTCATCATGCAAAATTTTGTAGATCCCTAATGTATTTCCTCCTTAAATAATATAGAGTAATAAAAATATTGTTAAATATATATAAAAGTAATAAAATAATTGCATTTGAACCATTTTACAACATTCTACAACATTTTGCAACATGAATATCATATTAGTTTTGAACTGATGAACAGATGAATTGCTTTTTTGATTGTATTATACACAATATAATAGACAAAATAATAGAACATATTTGAAGAAATGAATGAAAAGAACTATCGATGTTTAGTGAACACTAGTTTATGGTTGGAGGATGCTGTGCAAAAAATGTATGATGGAAAGGGATACCGTGTGAAAAAATCTCACGTGACGTGAGAACTCATATGAGATTTGTTCACAGGGATAAGGAAAGAGTGGGATTTTTGGCCAAATTCTGCGTTCGTTTGGATTCTCTAATAGTTGAATGAATTCTTATTTGCGAATTCAAGTTAAAATTATTTAAATGTCAGTCGAAGTGAAATTGGAAAGAATAGAAAAGAATTCATGTTTGAAAGTTTTTACACATAGTGGATTTGAGCAAAAACAAGTACTTTTTTAATTCAAAAATGTCGTCTGCTTAAGCGGTCACTAATTGGGACATACATAGCGAAATATTTACAAATATTTTATATGCTTTCTATATATATTACAATTTGAATAAGGACTTGAGGGCTGATTTTGCAGCAAATCAGCGAATGTTAATATTTTCGGGGAAAAACTGCAACATTTTTGTTGCAGAGTGAAACGTCGAAAAAATGTTCACAATATTTGACACAGCAATAGCCGGATATCGAAGATGATATTGAGGAATTTTTTTTTAAATAATGCAGTAACGTTACTGTAATGCTTGCGTGAATATTCAGGTTGAATTTAAAATGTTGGGCACCGTTATTGTAACGTTGCAATGATTTAGAAGGCTTTAATAATATTGTAAATAATACAATAACCACTGAAAATACAGCATTAAAATAAATATTAAAATCAATATCAATGTTAATGTTACCTTATTTGTTATTATAAAACTAACATAATAAAGTGTTAATGTTTCATAATGTTGCGGTTTTTGCGGCTTTTCTGGTAGTAATGTATAATATTTAGTACATAATATTACCCACAAAATAAAAATTATATGAATTAAATAAATTAGATTTATAAAATACAATCGAATTTCTAACTGGGCAAATGCATTTTGATTCAGGAGTTATAATAATATTTTTCTTGTGATAACTGAAATGAAATAACACTTAAATATTAAGAAGTTAGATGGTAAACGGTAATATGACTTTTGACATTTAAGTTAGAGTTTTGTAAGGAAAAATGAGAGCACAAATTAGAAGGAAGTTATGAACTGCACATTCCAGATGTATAATAAAAATTGAATTAATTCGGGAGAGATATGTCAGAAACCATGACAATTATTTTATTCATCATGAATAATAATAACCTGATTGAAATGTGAATATTTTAATGTGTTCATAAAAGTTAATTTCAAGTATATATTAAGCTAACATAATTATAATGCTATTTTAATTTAATTTGATTCGATTTAATTATGAAATAATTTGATTAATAAATCAAATTTTTCATAATTCAGAAAACATTGCAATCTGTAATGTTCGTGATGAATGAAATAATGACCCAAACATAGTCAATGAGTAACTCTGTTACAAGTTACGCAATGCGCTATAAAATTGTTAATTTTTAATGACGAACCATTTTTTGCCGGATAACTGCATAGCTGCAAAGATGCAATTTTTCATGGAACAATTCCTAATCCGAGATTCTACGAAACAGTAATTTTTTGTCAAATTCGATTTCTACTTCTTCTATGTGTATTTCAAACACTTTTTACCATTCCTCTAATGCCATTTCTTAAATGATGGACTTAGATTATCACTAAATTGTATCATGATTCAGTAAACTATAATTTTTCACCACTTGAATCTCATTAATTAGACAAATAAAGGGGATTTTTCTGTGAAAAATGGATATTTAATTTCCATTTTTCAAGCCGAGTCAAATTAAGATAAGTTTAAAATATCAGAGTCGCGATTGCAAGACATTCCTATACAATGTCACGAGATAGGAATTCAGGAAAATGCATTTTGCAGCGAGCAATTTAATTTGTAACTTTTATTAACATCGCGCAGAGTTTCTCAGAAAACTGTCTTTCAATTTACTCTAAAACAAAACGTTTTTCGTCCAAGAAAAATAAAATCTGGAATTGGAAACCAAGTCACGCTTTCAGGCAACTACATCTCGTTATTTTCACCCTAAATCTACTTCAAAATCATTTTAACTTCATTTACCAAAATTCACAACTTTTTTACAACACCCGTTTTCCGACACACATAAACGTTTATAAACAATTGATTAATAGAATTCAACGTACTGGAAACGTAAAAGAAATTTGGGTTACGAGAGTCAATACTACGCAACATTACATAACTTCGCCCATTCATAAATGCATTCGAAAAGGGCATCCAATCCCTAGTAAAGAAAAAATATATTGCTAATATATTCCTGATATATTTCCAATATATTGCAATAATTACATATACAATCCAAATATACTGCAAAAATTCCCAAAATAAAAATTGTGAATATATTGCGAATATATTGGCAATATATTAGGAAAACATCGGAAATATATTTTTTATTACGAATATATTAGAAATATACGTTTCCTATATGAAAATATTCCTATTTTAACTAAGTATCAATTCGACAAAAAAGTGTTATAATTATTATTCTAAAATGTATACAGTGAAAATTGCGGGTTACAAAATTGTTTTTAATTTTTCATCTGCAATATTAAAACTGTAGCATAATTATTGTTTTTCTTTCAGATGTCCACCTAGCATAGACTCCGAACAATTAAGCAGCAAGTCGTGCAAATCAACATTAACAATCGTCTAAAAGATGAATGAGATAGAAAGCATTGGAATGAGTGAAGGATCCAAGATGCCTCACAGTCTTTCCACTCCAGCCGGCGTTGATGGCGGGAGTCGGACGCCACCCACAACCCCTAGAAAAGCAGGAAAAATGCTAGCTATTCGAGTTCAGATGCTTGACGATACCATTACGATGTTTCAGATACAGGTATCGCCTGGAAAAATAAACTTTCGCGCGCCTTTGAAATCATTTTTCACATTTTCAGTCAGTTAACTGCGCTGTTATCGATTATTCGCTTAAGGGCGATTATAATTACACGTTATGTTGCTTGACTTTTAGGTACATTATTCCGGAGGCAAGTGATATCCTGCAAAAAAGAGAAATAGAAAGAAGGCGATATAAACGTGATTCTATTGCCATTTTAAAAAAAGCCAATTGGAATTGACATAGTTTCCATTGCTTTTAAATTCTTTGAAGAAATACAATTTCACCTTCCTGAAAGATTTAGTTTATGGTCTTTAATTTTCTTCTTCCATTATCATGTCCTTTCGTTGTAACGAATAATAATAATAATAATAATAATAATAATAATAATAATAATAATAATAATACTCAAATAGGTTTTAAGTATAAAATGAAAAGATTTTCGACCAATTGAGTAGTCGAATACGTCTAATAATTTACATCCAATTTGCACAATTTTCACGAGTATTGTAATGGGAATATGAAGCTTTCAATAAATTGTTTGCTGATTTGATGAATGTTGTAAACAATTAATGCTCAGATCGATATTGTTGAATGTTCGCCTTTTAAGTTGATTAAGATTATTGATGTTGAGGAAATAATACCTATTAATATATATTTACGTGACGGGCAGGAGATAATAAAAATAAATACAGAGATAATCGATAATGGTATTAATGCATCTTAGCCTCTAAAAATGCTCCGAAATCAAAAAGCGCCGTTTCATTGAAATGAGCGCACATATATGTGCCAATATTCCACTTAAAAGATAATTCGGTCATTCATTCGACACCTTTCATCATTCACAATAGAAATTTGCAAGAACATTTTTATTGATTAAGTCTTCAGTTCCTCTAGAGTTTACTGATTGAAACGTCACTTGTTTCTTCTTAACTGCGGTCTTTTCTCTTCTGATCAATAAGCCATACAAATAACCATTACCTTATCATAATATACATCAAAATTGATTATTATTGCAAATTTTAAATCTTTTTAACGTTACATCTGTATAAAATCATCAAATTACATAACTTCAATTTATTTTCGTACTAAATTATATTTTTTAAATAAAAAAGTTAAATTTGTATCCATTTCGTAAAATTGTTTATATTAAAAAAGTTGTCTGTAATTTATTTTTATTGTCATTTATTTACATACCGAATAATACTTATTAAATATTAATATCCAATTTTCTATATTCTGTTATCCGCGAACCATTCGACATTGAAACACTATTTGTTTCTAAAGTTCAAAGCCGATGTAATTTAATCTAAGTCCCATTAATATCAATAACCACAATTTGTGGAAAGGGATTTGTCAATGACAAAATCTCCGCTCATTAATTAGAACATCCCAAATCTCTCTAAAAGGTCCAGCAAACCGAACATTTCGTCGGAACAAGTTAATCCGACTGCAGCACGACAAATCTTTGACAAACTCAAAACAAGCGATTCGGAAATGTGAGGAATCAAAGTTGACCGAAACCGACAAAGTCCTGAACTTGATCTGGACGTCAGCAGCGGCGAACTTTTTACATACAATTTTCAAACTCGTCACGTGAGAGTGAACTATTAGAGCATAAAATGTATCGGTTATTGTCTATCACAAGTACGCTGGCTGCAACAAATATACTCGTGTACTCTATTGATCAGTCCTGCGTTTATCGCGCAATAAAAATTGCCATGAATTTTCATTAATTTGGTCGTTACAGTCAGATTACCGTTAAATCGTTACATTTGCAGTGAAACGTTTTGACCTTGTTGATGGTTTTATTGGAAATTAAAAATATGAGGAATTTTGTAGGAATATCTTTCAAATTTTGTCACTCTGGTAAAGAGGAGCTGAAGAGTATCAAATTAGTTAATTAATGGTACAGTTTTTGTTAGAATGCAATTTTTTGGGGTAATTAGTAGTGGATTTAAGGAGCATCAAAGATAAAAAATAAAAAAAAATAGTGTAGTGTTTGTAAATTACTAAATTAACTATTTTATTTTTTCAACACCAATAATATTTAAAAACAGGCATAATTCATGATTA
Source organism: Ceratoteleas bidentatus (assembly GCA_022817645.1). NCBI lineage: Eukaryota > Metazoa > Arthropoda > Insecta > Hymenoptera > Scelionidae > Ceratoteleas > Ceratoteleas bidentatus. Next base: position 16,516 of record JABFPB010001665.1, on the reverse strand, counting down.
TCCTGATTCATGCAACCTATTATGATATACACCATACATTTTCAGCCATATTTCTTATTATTTATCACTATTATGGTACATAAGATACATTTTCATACGATTTTAATTACAACTAAGTATCCTGCTATGATTTGCATTTCTATGATAATTACAAGACATAACTTATCATATGTGTTCAGAGTTACTCGGTGTTTTGTTTAGATCCATTTGACCCGAATTAAACGTGTCACACATGTCTGCACACTTAACACACATAAATCGTACCTGCAAAGTATTGTAGCAGCAAACGCATTTATTCCAATTTGGAGTGCGATTGCGCTTCCTTCCATTTGTCGCATATCATGCATTTTTCATCTCCACTGTCAGAAAGACAATGTTTCACCCGTTTTGTTCTTGTTTTTTCTAGGCTAAAGCGTTGGGAAAAGTCCTATTCGACCAGGTCTGCAAGCAGCTACACCTTTTGGAGGCAGATTACTTTGGCCTTGAATACCAAGAGCCCAACGGAACAAAAGTTGGTATTCAATCGACATAATTGTTAATTTAGATTAACAACTTTGATAGGCTAGCATTTAGAAACAATTTACATCAATATACCTGTGTACTGAACTGCATTTTGCATAAATTATTTAGATAATTGATGAACATGTTTAAATATTGACATATATTGCAAGACGTGAGTTCAAAACTCGGTTACAAACCATTTTTGTCGAAAATGTTAACATTTTGGACATACTACAAAAATGTTGTAGGAATGATAGAATAATGTTTCAGAAATTTTCTGACAGTTTCAGTAATATGAAAATATTTTTTATAATTATTTAAATTTTAAAATGACTTTTATCAAAACTTGATACAAAATGTTTACAGAGAATATAAGTGATGTATATTTAATGTTGGTAATATATTCCAATATATTTAATTGGAATTAAGATGAACTTTTTGGATTAACTTTTTTTATAATAAAATTATTGCATCCAAATAAAAGAGTATTTTGGAGTAAAAAGGAATTTCAGTTTGTATTAATATTATTAAATAAAAGTTGATTAAAAAATTATTGTCCTATTTCGTTTTTCATTGAATATTATTATCTTTATTTTTTCAATTATGTATCAGTTTTCGCTCTACTTTTTGCATATAATTTCTCTGGCTAAGAATGTATTCACAGTTTTTCCATCTGTTATGACAGAATAACGATTAATAAAAAGGTTTTCATTCGTTATTCAGATTTTCGTCATCCAACATGCTGTTTCACTCAATATATTATGTTGTAAGAAGTCGTTAAAGTATCAAATTGCAACTTGACTCTTCTTTCGAAAAGGAGTAATCTGAAACTCCACTCAAGTGTTCAAAATGATGATGCACGAATGATGATGCACGAATGAAAGAATGAAGTAAAATTTCCACCATTTCACCTCCCCTATTCAAATTCTTTTAAAATAAATTTAAATTTAATTAGAAGCATGTAAATGAAGAAAACTTATTTAACGAACGAAAATAAATTATTTGTAAAAAGTAATTAATAAATAAATAACATTATTTGATTTTATTTGTTTATATAAATATATTTATGATACATTATGATTATATTTAAAATAAAATATAATCATTTTTTATATTTTATTTTAAATCATTTATCACTTGAAAAATTGTTCAGAATTTTCTAGAAAAATGTTTATAAAAATGAGACCAACGATTTATAATAACGGCACAAAAAAGACTGAAATTAAAGTACCCTCTAAAATGTACTGTTAAAACGCGAAAAGGTGTATCCGGATAGGAATGTGAAAAGTTCGCCGGAACCAAATATCTACTTATCATAGCTAGCTGGAGGATCTCCCAAAAAAACCTCGATTTCCTTTTTTTTAGCTTCCTAAACTCACTTTTATGGGAGTTTCAAATAAATCATATATCAGCGCAATTGAACTGAAAAAGTTACTCGCGAAAGACTTCTAAAGCAATACGGCTGTCTTTGATTAATGGTAATCGCTGATTTCTTATAAGAGCATCGAAAGCCAGAAAGTTTTATTGAGTCGTTCAGTAAAATGGGTGGAAATTCATCATTGGTACCATTTAGAAGCCATTTAAAATATGTCAAACACCGTTTAACTTTTCAATAAAACACATTTTTCATCCTATCCTGTCATCAAGTATCAGATTGTTATCTTTTAAATTAAAATGTTAATTCAATTCATATATAAAATGTAATTTACCTTTCACAATTTAAATTTAAATTTAAAATTAAATTAATCAAAAAATGTATTCCATTACATGTTTACATTTACATAATTTACACCAGCAGTAAATATTTAAATAATTTCCTGACATTGTCTACATGTAGAGAACAATTAAAATCGTAATTGTACGTTGTAAAAATGAGTTTATTGCAATTTTACTAAATGTCATTTTTATGAATATCTGTTTTAGTTTTGGCTCGACTTAGAGAAACCGATTTGCCGTCAAGTTGGATTATCATTGATTGATCCACTCTTGAAGTTTTGTGTCAAATTTTACACACCAGATCCTGCACAACTCGAGGAGGAGTTCACTAGATATTTATTTTGTTTACAAATCAAACGAGACTTGGCCCAAGGTTTGTTACAATGTAACGATAATACTGCTGCGTTAATGGCTAGCTACATTGTACAAGGTATCTATATAAAATTAAAAAAAAAAAGTTTTTTTTATACATCAAAACGTTTTTTTTTTCATCACAATTAGATATGATGTAAGAAATTTTCTCTGTATATCATCTAAAAACTACAATTACTTTTTTTATTTTTTAAATAAAAAAATTTTTTTTAATACTATATAAAAAAATTGTTTTAATTCATACACTTTTTTATTTTTATTTTTAGGACATCAACATTGATTTAATTTACATTTCAGAATCATAAAATAATAATTTTTATTTCTAAAATAACATTTTTCGAACTGGAAAAATTAATTAAATTTTAATGATTATGAATGAAAATGTTGCTATTTTACATTTTCTATATAATATTTATAATGTTAAATAATAATATTATCGAAATAAATTATTGAAACGTTACTATAAAATTTGAATTTAATCAATTTAATTATCATTTTTTTATTAAAAAAATATGCAATAAAAATCTTTTTTATCGAAATATTAACGTCATTTTGTTAATTTCTAGCTGAGTGCGGAGATTACGTTATAGAAGATTATCCTGACCACACCTACTTATCAACGTACAAATTCGTTCCACACCAGGATCACGAACTGGAACGACGGATCATGGATAATCACAAGAAACATGCGTTAGTTACATTCCAGCATTCGATACATAGAACGAATTTCGCAAAAAACATTTTTTTTAATTTTTTTATTTTATTAAATTTTATTATTTTATTTTATTCTAAATACTTTATTATTAAAAAAAAAAAAAAAAAAAAAAAAGAAATTGGTCCGAATTTCTTGCAGCCTTTCAATCGTACAGCGCTGAAACAAATACGACATAAAATTGAAACAAATAAAATTCAAACGACTACGAAAAGATTAAGTTTGAAAAAAGTGAAACGTTATTGAAAGCTAAGGCCACATGAAAATCAATACAACATCAGTCTCGAGCCAATAAAATCGAGCACGTATATAGAGTATTGACTTCTATTTTATTTTCGCGTTCATTAATCGGATTATGCTAGTCGATTGTTTATCGGGATTTGCGATTAGCGATTAATCAATGTAATGCGGGGTTTTAATAAGTGCAATTGCTGCGACTCATTTCGTATGCTGCAATAACATATCAGGAGCATAAATTATACCCGGAATTTCGACTGTTGGTTCAGTTACCAGAATCACACAAGTTTCTCTCGACTTACATTACATCTTGCAAATCAACTCTGAAATGATGTTAAAATAGTTCGGTCGCTTAGCAAAATACGTCGAACTTGCGACGAAACTTCCGTATTATTTTAGTTTAACTAGTGGGATTATGTAAGAAAAACAGACCATTATCGGGTTATACTTTGGAATAGCAGATTTTGAAAAATGAGCTTTTAGCGTAAGCTCCTGTGGAGACTACTCTGGTTCGAAAAATTAAGGGATAAAGCTTAAAAATGCAAAAAGATGAATAAAATTGGTTGGGAAGGAAAGATCTCTTTAATGGAAGAGTATCTTGAAAAAATGTTACTATTGTCGAATTTATGTGAAAATTAAAAAAATGTTTGTTTAATTTTTTTTAATTAAATTAAATTAAATTAATTTTTTTAAATTAAATTAAATTAATTTAATTAAATTTAATTTAGTTAATAGTTTGGACATCATTTATACGAATCAATGAAATATACATTCAGTAATTTATTTTACTATTTTTCAGTGGACAATCACCCGCTGAGGCAGATCTCAATCTCCTCGAAACTGCGCGACGCTGTGAACTGTATGGAATGAAAATGCATCCAGCGAAGGTGATATTTAGTTAAATACTATTTATTTAAATTATCAGTTATAATTGTAATTGTAATTGATAATTACAATTATCCTGTTATAATATATAACTATATCAACACAATTATTAATTAACTACATCAGCACATTAATATTTAAATATTATTATCCTTGGAAGATAATGTGCTAATTTTCCCAATTTCTTTGAACATTCGAACACTTTTCATTAATTTAGGATTTAAAACAATACAACAAAAAATGTGGCATTTTGAAATAATTTACTATGCTTTATTACATCATGAATATATTAATCTGGAGCAAAACGATGATCCTGAAACTGTCCCAATTTGCAGAAAGATGCTTTTGACACAGAGCATATTAAAATCATATATTCTGACGACTGAGTCTTTATAATGTAACGACCTTTAAGTAGACTGGACCAACTCGGAAGTACACTCCGTTGTTGCATAATGTACTATTAATTAACCTTTACAAGACCGGATGCCTAATATTAGGCAGTTGAGTGACGTCATTCTTGTATTTTTGTCCTTGTTAGTGAATTGGAATACAAAGGGGATGACGTTGCTTCTGACTCCATCAGCTCTATAATATACATTTCTGAAAAAGTCCGTAAATTGGATTAAAAATCTCTGAAAAAACTCTGAAAATCTTTGGAATACACTGACAATTCCTATGTCAAAGATATTACATTTTTTCAAATAAATTTAAAATCTGAAAGTCTCACAATGAGGATTTTAGGACGTTTTTCCTCATTTTTTCACATAATGTATGAGGAAAAACTGTGTTATTATAATTATTAAGTTTGAATATTAAGTTTGAAATAAATAAAAAAAAAATTATTTTCAATTTCTATTTTAGGATCATGAAGGCGTACCGCTCAATTTAGCCGTTGCACACATGGGAATAATTGTGTTCCAGCACTACACAAAGATCAACACATTCAGCTGGGCGAAAATTCGAAAAATTAGTTTTAAACGAAAGCGATTTCTCATCAAACTACACCCAGAGGGCTACGTAAGCACTCTTTTTCTCCTTTTTTCCAAAAATATATCTTTACCATTGACTTATCATTGACCTTTCATTTACTTTTCAGGGTTATTACAAAGACACCGTGGAGTTCTTCTTCGAAGGCCGAAACGAGTGCAAAAACTTTTGGAAAAAGTGCGTGGAAAACCATGGTTTCTTTCGTTGCACGATCGTCAAACGAGTCGTGCGTCAAAAAACCAGAGTTTTGAGCAGAGGCTCTTCGTTTAGGTACATCCAGTTTTTTCATACAATCAACTTTTTTATTTAAACAATTTCTCTGAAATTCTGAAATTGAACGAAAATCATTTACAATGATTTTTCGTAAAAGAAAATTTACAAAAGTTCAAAAACAATTTTGAAAAACATTTGAAAACAAAATAAAAATTCTAAAGTTTATTAGAGAAGTCGAATATAAATGTTGTGAAATTATAATCATCAGTTGTAACTAATTATTTAATATAAATGTTTTATAATTAATTTATAATTAATTTTTTTATTTACGACAACTAATTTATAATTAATTTTTAAATTACAGGTACAGCGGAAAAACACAAAAACAAATAGTCGAATTCGTGAGGGACAACTACGTCAAGAGACAAACTTTCCATAGGTGAGAGGCTTTGGATTAAATGAGAATTGAGCGTTTTTTGAATCCACTTTTATGATGATTTGAGTACTTCGTAGATAGTGCATGAGTACTATTGAGTATGCCCCTATCCTCCTATTATTTGTTCAAATCAAAAACATGAACATCTTCGCGGTATTTTGAAATGTTGAACAATTTCATGAAATTGTGTAACACCGGACTGCGGAAAAAATGACTTTTTTTACAAGACTTGCGCAAAAAGTGCTGTTTCTTGTACGTGTTTCGTGAAAAAATTACTGACGTCAGTGAGATAGGAAGCGACAATCTGTGCATTTGTTACAAAAATATCTTGTGCAAGTCACACGGGAACGCGATTGTTGAAGTCACAGACGATATTTTTGTAACAAGTTCATAGATGCTGATTGATTTTTACAGATAAATTTGAGCCAATTATTGATGACGATCGTTTCATATAAAAGAGTTACAGTTTTAAAGTAATGTTAAAGTTTATTTTGCCATACATGTTGCTTTATAAAAATAAAATTATGTTAAAACTAAAAAAAATGCAAATTATAAATGAAAATAAAAAAATAAAATTGTAAAAATTTTAAGTGCATTATAAAAACTAAGTTTTTTTAAATATTGTTTTGTGGTTTTTTGCATAATTGATGATTATTTTTAACGTAAATCATAGTGATAGTTTTTTATTAAATATGCCCCAAGATATATTTTTCATTCAAGTAAATTTTGTACACATATATGCGGGAAAAACGAATTTCTTGACAATTAACCTTTGCGCTATTGTTTGTGTATTTCTGATCATTGTAATATAAATTCTTATTCGAAACTAAGTATTAATAATTTTGTAATCTGTATTGTGTGACATAACGCATGCCACAACTCTTCTCCAATTCGAACGAAATTTTTTTAGTTAAAAAATTTTTGAAATGTATAAAATAATCATATAAATGGTAAATACTGACTATATCACTGTAAATATATTTTAGATCTTTGTATAAAGATTTACAGATCTTTCGTATTATGTACTGAATGATTCGTTGAAAAATGCATTTTGAAGTATTTGTTCTTATTTTAATGCAAAGTGTATCAAGCAACAAAGTCAACCAAAATTTGGTATTTTTACGTAGAGACAAAGAAATGAGTGCTGCACGTTGGTTTCCTGTTGTGTACTAAAAATTCATTAATTGTATTGAATAGTTTTATGTTGAGTAGAACAAATGTATGTTTCAAGTAGACGGTTTTTCAGAGTATATACTTGTAATATTCAGAGAGAAATTACTTGGAGATTCACAATGCAGTAGCTGCAGTTTGTAGCTGTATTTCCAGCATTTTTTTCATTTTGTTCTCTGGTGAATTAAACATTTTTGTTTCTTGTTGGTTTTTTAATTAAAATGTTTCGATATCTTTGTTTCGATTTTAGTAAGCAATTTGTCTACGTGTGTAAATACGATGAACATGAAAATAATTATTTAACACGAACAATGTTTGTTTTCCTTGTTATTTTAAAAAATACATTTTTAAACTAATACAGCTACTTGACTTTAGCTAAACCAGAAAACATTAACATCATTTTGTAATTTATATGAACATCTGCAAGAATTTTAATGTAGATATAATGTTTACATTTTTGGAATTTGGTCCTCATTCATATATATTCCTAGAAATATACACATACATAATTAAATGTATTTACATTCATCAATTTACAAGAGAATATTCAACAGTACTTAATAATTTTTTTACGAATTTACAGTCCTTTATCAAATATTTTTATACATATAAATATAGTAGGTTCAGTTCTTTGTAAAGTTTGATTTAAAACATTTTGTATGGGGAAAATTTATATCTTTCTATTAAGCATATATAAATAATAATTTATCCTAATATTACTTATTTTACGTACTTTTACTTCAATTGTAGAGTAATTTTAATTACATATTCATTTTACAAATAATTTCATTTTCAAAAAATGAATTATCTTGTTGTTCCTTACGTAAACCTATTTTTTATATCTTTATATCTTGCAATGAAATGTTATTAATTTGCAATTTAACAACAATTGATTATACACATTTCATAGAAACATTAACACATAAAAAATAGACTGTTCAATATGCTTCTCATTCATACATATTTATTTAGATCTTGAGGTGCGGAAAAAACCACAATTTTCAATTTGAACAATCTATTTTTCTCATACTCTCGCATAAAACAAAGCATCTGTAAATACCATCGTAATATTTCATGTAAATATCAGCAACTGTAATTTTACATTATACAATAGTATTCGTATTTATAAGAACAATTTCATTGTATCAACTGTTTACAATATTCTTCGCTCAAATTTCATGTTGAATTAAATGAAAAAATTAATTCATACCTATTGCTCACAAATTAAAGTTTGCAAAATAATTAGCAAGAATTCGTTTTTCTAAATGCTATGCAAATAGCAAATAATTTTCTACCATTTCCACTACCATTAACATCATCAAGTCACATTTTAAACTTCGACAAACATTAAACATTTTTTTATTTTTAATTCTAACATTTGTTATCAATTGAGAACGAACTTATTACTGGAAGAGTTAAACTATTCGCAAATGGTTCAACTTTTCGAGTTAGATGTTCAGATGAATGTGATTACAATAAAAAAATATTTAGTTTGATTACCCACAAGGCTCTGATTAGAGTATTTCGAAAAATACCATTTCTAGTACATTTGAAATTCAGAAAATGATAATTTTTACTTTTTGACTTACACCACCGTATTTAAAGTTATAAATTCTTTAATTTAAGTACTAACTTGGCCATTTTAAAAACTCGAAATTCTCAAAGTACTCAATATTTTCGAAAAAATCGAATTTTTGAAAACACTCTAAACCTGGTGGTGTTTATACTCAAATTAAAGGATTTCAACTTGATAAATTCGGTAATGTGAGCAAATTGTACTTAATACTAATGCATAAAGTTAGAAAATAATAATTTTCAAATAAAATCTAATTTTTCAAAATACTACAATGTTTAAAACTTGGTATTATTTGTACTCAGATTAAAGGATTTCAGCCTCATAAATTCGGTAAAGTGAGCAGATTTTGGCTAACATTATTCTATTTTTGTAACAAAATTCATAAAAATGTTTTGAACTCTTCAATAATAAGGTCTCATGTCCGATCTATGGTCATCAAGCATTCTACACATTTCTCATTAAATAACATCGATTTCTACCTGAATCAAGGGTAAATACACTCAGAAGCTATTCCTTTAAAATTTTCTAGAATTCTGAAATCTTGCAGCACATAATTACATCGTGTCCTGATAGAGAAATACGTTTTTGTAAAGTTTTTGTCTCGGAGTTGCATTGACTATCCAAAACGTGTCTCAAACAGGACTATGTGTTACAATAATACCCTAACAGACACACCTCTAAAACACGTAGATTCGACGTGGAATCTACGTCGATTCTACGTCCGAATGTTCCTCTACGTAGAATCCACATGGATTCCATGTTCGATGTCTACATGGGTAGTTACATACTCGAATTCTAGCAAATTTTAATCAGACTTGCTGAGTGTACCGTACCGTGTTACGAAGCAAATGTTGTTTTGATTTGAACAATGATCGGTTAACGTTGATGTGCGCACTGTGTGGAAAATTCGGGACTTATCACGGTCTTGCTTGTGCCGAGTCACAAGACGCATTTTTCACATGCTAACTTGATATTTATCAGTGTTGCCTGCTTGGACACGGTTAGCGGGGAGTCAGGCTCACCATCAGGCACGATAACCCTAATTATTTACCATATATATACCATGTACCCCTCCCCTTACGTTGGATTTACGTGTTACTTGTTTTATGATTATTGTTTGCTATATTTTTGAAATATGAAAAAAAATATTATAAGACGAATTTCGACGAAAGTAGGAAACGAGGCGGGTTTCTCCCAGATATCAGTAATTATTTCATTCGGGATTTTTTTCTCGAAGTATGGCCACGTTGATGAGCTAAAAATCATAGTTTGATGACGTATCAAGATGGTGTTTGTTTGATGAGCATGTACTTTGTCAAATTATGATGTACATTTCCACGAACGAAGTGTCTGGGATATTGATGTTGGAACATGGCGAAACACTTTTTGTAATTAAAAAAGTGAGAATGTATATATTTGTGGATTACTCAAGAATTAATTCTTTTAACTACGTATAAAAGTTTAGAGTATGAGTTTTTAACCGAATGTAGAAAATTTTATTTCGGTTCGAGAGTTTTTTAGTTTTTTGTATTTTGAAAAATTATCTGAAAAAATGTTTTGTACCAGATGGGCGATGAAATACTTTGGTTAAAAATATGTAGAAATAGATATGCATAAGCTTTAGTTAGGGTAATTTTGATGAAACTTTTCTTTAGTATTATTTTTCGCTCGTAAACAAGATTTAAAGACAATGTAAGGCTATGCATACTTAACATTTCTGGTTCAGTGTAGTTGATTTTACAATTTGAGACTATTAATGTATGAAAATAGTGTATTTTTGCTCAGTTAAGGATACCATCAGTAGGGATAATATCAAATTAATTTAAGTGCCTTGGCAAAATTTAACAGGAATAAGTTATAACTAAAGAAAAACGAATGCAATTGTATTTTAAGTTATCAAATTATGAAGCGTTATAAGGTTCACATTATGAGTGATTTATGAGAACAAAATCTAAATTGAAAGCGTACGAGTTCATAAAATTAGTATAAATATTCTAAAATGATTTCTAACAATTGAAAAAAATATACAGTCAAACATTTTCGAACGAACAGTTGTATAAACTTCTTCGCCTTAGCTGGGATTGGAACTCACAACCTTCTTAAAGGTCAAAATTGAAGTAAAACGTCTGAACGGTCGAGGGTTCGAGTCCCGGTGCTGGCAATGCAGTTTTTTCAACAGTTTGGTTAAAAAATGTTGACTTTGCGCCATCGGGATTGTTTAAACTAATTTCGAATGTTTCTAGAAATTTTATACGTTTTTTCAATGTTGAAATTTGTCCAAAAAATCACTCAAAGTTGTGAATTGAGTATATTGTGATTTAAAATGTTGATTAACTCCACTTCTAAATGAAGATAAAAAAATATGGATAATCGCAAATCGCTAAAAAGTTTCGCTAATTAACTTTTAACCCTCTTTTGTACAGTAAAATTGAGTGTACCAAACATTTCGCTACAAATACCACATCGAATCCCAATGATTGTTTCACATTTTCGTAATTTAACTTCACTGTTAATCCACGTTAGTTAGTTGACGTGCCCTCTGTGTATTATAGCACGAGTAACCTGAACCGTACCAAAAAATGTCACATTCGATCACCGAACCACCGCGAACAACCCTTTCAACCACGGTTCAATGTAAAATTGTAGATGTTCCGAACCGCGAGTTTCGTTGCCTCCAAAAATTAAAAAAAAAGAACGAGCCATCTAATGTAGCATGACAATTATTTTCTACTTCGTGCAGTGTTTCAATTCTTATGTATAATTTCGACCACCTTCAATTCTGTAGCATATAAGTAGTTGAGTTACAATTAGTTACTGAAATGACTGATGAATAGAGTGTTTTAATTTAGCAGCTGCACGGAGAAAATAGTCTGGGATAACTAATTAATTGAGAAGAAAATAGGAACTAAGAGATGGAATCAAACAATTTTTTTTTGAAATACATAATATAACATAGTTTTGTTTATAACATACAATTTATGTACATTTTTAAATTTCACTAAGCTTTGTTAGAGAGAAAGAGAGAGAGAGAGAGTACTGATTTCTAATGTTCCGTATTAATATTGATTGTTTATAATAATTTGTTAATAATTTATTTAATTAATTTATCATTCAATTGGAGAAATGTTATTGTGATGTCGGAAAAAAATTGTGGTTGCAGTCAATTAAAATATCATTTTAGAAATGTTAAAATCGTCATAATCTATCTATAAAACTTCGAATAAATGAGATTGTTAAATTATTCTGGTTTTCAATTACATCAAAAAGATACATTAAAAATGTTGATAATGCAGTACTCGCAAAATGTTCTCTATACTATTCCACTTTACTTAAGAATCTAATAGCTTTCCCAGGCCATGTTTCTCTGCGAGCCACCTCGTTGAAAAATATCTGTAGATACCATTAAAGTCTCTTCCATAAGTATCTATACGATTTATGTCCACGAATTATCCAATCTTTCATTAGAGTTCGTCAACAAAATGTTGTCCCATATGGAGATTCTTATTACATTTGATCTCACCATAAACTTCCAAATGAAATAACTTATAATTGTATAGACCCTATAACTCCAACAAAGAATACATCAACTTGGAAATTCTCATAGACATCAGACGTCGCCTATTTCCTATGTAACGCAATCCCATCCTATCACCTCATAGCAAAATTATATAAAAATTGGCTGATTCTTCCAAAGTTGAAGTTTCACCTGGAACCCACCATATTCCAAATCTATTTCCCCTACAAAATTTGATAAAAAATTGGACAACTGGACAGAAACCAGATACATAACCAGACAACCAGGTATCAATATTTTTCAACGTGGCCCAGTCGAATTTCAAATTTGGAGACCATACTCTTTGTTGCTCAATGCCTGTTGACGAAAAACCCAAATCGGTTGATGATGCAGCGATGTTGATACCGTTTTCGCATTTAAGTGGATTGATGAACGAAATTGCAAGAACCTCGTGTTAGTTGGCACAGGTCTGATGTTGAACTTGACTCTCTCTTGCTCGTAGGTCCAATTCGTTCCGGCAGACTAGCAGTGGTAGGGCATTGCAGGGCTTGGAGGGGGGAGGCTATCGTGGCGCCACCTCTAGCAGCTCCCTTATGGGCAGCTCCAGCATCTCTGCCCACCCCCTCCTACCCCTTGGCGACCCCGGTATGTACAATGACCGACACCAACCACTACATAAAGCCTTGTTTTGCTCAACTCTTATGCTCCGACAGAACCAAAACGATTACCCGATACCATTACCATTGTTGATACTACTCTATGGAAACACTCTACCGAAACTCGTTTCGTTCTTATTTGTTTGTCTTATTTTTCGTTACGTTGGAAATTATGATTTAGTCACCTCTATAAATACGTGTAAACTGTCCTGTTATAGAGTAGTTTCGTGTAATGTAGAAGCTTTGGGTTGGTAATTTATGCAGACTGTAGATGATGGTACTAATGGTGATATATACGTGCATAGAGTAGATGTGGGGAGTGTAGCAACTGTGAAAACCAGTGTCTGGAAAGACTTGGGTTTTGCAGTTAGGAGATGTGGAGTGTGATAGTTATGGTGGAGATTAAGGAGTAAGGCTGAATATTGTTTTGGAGGGAAGAACCATGTCGCTGATGAATAATAGTGTGATTGGGATTCAGTTTCATTTCTGCTTAATCTTGGCGTCGACAACTAACGTCTGTCTTGATTTGGGACCCTAAGTAAAAAAGGTCTAAATTGCGTTAAATGTATTATTGTTTAAAACAACTATGAAGAAATAGATAAAGGTACGATGGTAGGCTCTTTAAACTTTTTGGGTTTTGGGGTTCTCAGGAACAATTCGAAAAACATAGTCAAAATTACAAAAATGAGGGTTAGGGTCTCAATGAGCTTCGAGGAAATTTAATATATTAAAAAATATTAAATTTGGACTTTTTATTGTGGAAAAAATTGATTAGTTGTTTCATAAACAATTTTAGGGGGAGGGGGAGCCACTGTTTCGGCAATAAAAAGAGTCTCCACTGTAATTTTTCACTTTATTTCTCGAAATACTTCTCGGATATTTAGCCTGATTCAGTTGTGGCTGAACGCATGGCTCAGCCTGATTTTATTCGATATAGCCGATATATTATGTTCACGTATAATAGAAAAATTATACGTTAAAAAGTGTGCCTCAAAGTTTTTTTATTTTCACTTATATTTTATGTAACAATAAAATATAAGTGATTTCTGTTAAATAATTATACTTTTACTGAAAGGGTTTAAGTAGATGGTTTTGTTTAAACTGATGTTTATTTTTCAGTCCAACTTGTTAATTTGTTCAAGTAATACAAAATATTAATATTGATATTTATATCGTTAAATGTAAAAGAGATAATGCTAATCTAAGTTGACAGTGAAGAATATTTATTAATTCAAACTGAACGAATTTTACTGGATGAGTAAAGTTACTTATCTCACTTGGCATTCACTCAAATTGAAGTAGCTTATATAATAATTAATTTTATTAATCCCACAAAGCCTGTTTATTTATATTTCTGCAACTCCATTTACGTTATCAAAATTATCTAGTTTGCACATATTGAAATTGGATAATCCAATACAATTAGTGGAATAACTGACTCGTTCGTGCGTTTAAAGGGCTAAAGACGAGTCTGTAGTTTCATTGGCATTTAACTGATACATTCGCCTATTAATAGGTATTAATCAATAAAGAATTTAATAATAAATTAATAAAAGTAATTACGCGCTATGAAATTAATATGGTTCCCTAATAACAATAAACGGAGAAACTTGCAAATTGAATCATGAAACGCAGTTTTATCAAAATTTGCCTAATCCTAAACGAAAATGAAGGAAAAAACTAAATTCAAACGAAATCTGGGAGGAAATTTTCATTTCCTAAAATTATTCTTTTCAATATTTCTTATATTTGAGTATTTATGTATTACATTTGTTTATGCAGAAATTTGTTTAGTTAAATTCGATATATTCGTAAGGTAAAATCTCAAACTCATTTTTAAATTAAAATGTAATTGACTTTTACGATTATTCAGAATATTACAGAGAATTTTCTTAATCGCAAATTTGAATGATAATTGTTTTCGGAAACTTAGAATTGTTGATAAAAATGTGTACTATATTATTAACCACATTAATTGAAATATAGTGCATACGATGATTTTTCTAAAAATAGCTAAACTCCTTCTTAAACAATATTAAGTGCGACCCTTGAGTTGAACGGGTTTATTCATTCGAAAATCATTGCCCGTCGATGATAAAATGTTAACTTTGCGTTTCTCAATAGTGAACTTGTTCTATATCTTGTTGGAAAGTAGTTGAGAAGAATGTAATCGTTTAAACTCAAGATGCCATAGATCAATGAGAACTTTTATAATCGGGTATAATTTTCACGTTCTATTTTCGGATAATTGTCTCAAAACAAATTTCATATGAAAACTTATAAGATTATATAACAATTATATAAAAGGGAACTAATATCTTCTAAAAGTCCTTTTGTTCACGCAGATGACAAATTACCAAGCTAATTTAAAGTTCAACAACAATTGTTACTTGATTCGTTAAAGAAACTTAAATCTAATTAATACATATGTATTGTTTTAATGATTATTGATGTCAGATTATTGGGTAACAATTCGAAATAAGTTCGGCTAAATGTTGTGCACATGTCTGCATGTTTTGAAGCTTGATATGTTGCTTAGGTGATTTCTTCGATAGTGGAATGTTAAAAAAATATTAACAAAATCATTAAAGTGTGTAAAAATAATCTTAAAGTTATAATTAAAATGTATAACTTAAATAATTTACCAAGTTTAACCTTCATGTATCGAATGTCCAGAAAGTTAACAATACCGAGCCAGGATTTGTCGCCACCCTCCCGAGTTTTGCGATGTATAAATTGTTTATAAGACGTAAAATAAATTGTGTTGTTAACTTTTATCCTGTAGCCTAAGGAACAGTTAAAAAGAGGCAAAGTAGACAAATTTGCGAATTGCAAATAACAAAAGTAAAAAAAGAATATTTAAGAAAAAATTTAATGCAGGGTGTGGCATACCCTGGTTCGGAATACGAGAGTTAATAATAATAATAATAACAGATAATCTTACTTAAAGGAAAAACATCTTAGAAACCACAAAGATAATTTTCTACATGGCCCTATTTTACCGAAATTAAATAGTGGTAAAATTACATATTTATATATATTATAATAAAAATTAATAAATGTAAATTGTCTAAGATGGTCTTCTCTTTAAGCCTCTCTTAGACACTTATTTTAACTAATACTCTTGTGTAAACTTCATATTACGATCCCAAAAATTGCCATTATTTTATTACCCACTACTTTTCATTATTTTCCTTCGCCCTTACTTATTTAACATGACGGATGGTAACTGCTGCACATTATTTCTGTTCAGTTACATCAAACATCGCACTCCTACGTTATAACAACTATGTTTAGAAGTACGTTTGGAATGTGTCCTAGGAAAAATTGCAAAAATTATTTTTTAATCCATAAAGATATCCAGAAGTTGTACCCCTTGTCTAAGTACACCAAAAATAATTTTTTTAATTTTCTCTACGACACGTTTCCAAACGGTACCACTCCTTGAACTTTTTATTTGTACCCCAGACCCAGAATTCGCCCTATGAACAAATCCAACGTAGGATCCTACGTAGGAACCTACGTTGGATTTTTTCATATG
>JABFPB010001664.1:0-23894 GCA_022817645.1 Ceratoteleas bidentatus | reverse complement strand
GCCTAATTAAATATCATAATTCTTCGGATATGAAAGAATTTATATAACTTGGAAGATTTGCGAAAAAAATCCGCGGAGCATGTAGTTAAATTCTCGTACAAAGAATCCTTCTTTTTTTTGAAAATTGAAATTCAAATTTTTCTTTGATTTATTGGAAAAGGTTAAATAAATCAAAAAAGTAACTTTTGACGGAAAATTTCCAATCCAAACTACGTATTTTCCACGATGTAACACGACGATTGAATAATCTCACTGGGGATGACGTTCCAGCGGAGATCGATGGGCGAAATCCATTTTTCTTAATGTAATTATTGGTGGACAGTACTGGAATTGTATAACAATGCGTTTCAGAGGTTTAGAATCGGTTGCATAACAATGAAAACGCCGCTCGACTCGGAGCCATCGAGCACACTTCCTTCAATGTTGCATAATTATTTTGAACTCGCATTTATTGCCATGGAAATTGCAATAACGCGGACAGAAAAAAGGCGCCGAGGGAAAGAGCTGGAACGCGCAACCGACGTGGTAAAAGTGCGCGAGTCTGTGTGGGTTTTGGAAAGGACGGCCGCGTAAGTGCAATAGCAACAAATGGACGAAAGTTCGTTTGAGGAACCGTCGGTTATGGCGATCGTTCCGTTGCGTGCATTTGCCAAGCGATGCGAGGAAGAGGAAACGTTCGGCAAGCAAACATGCTAATTTGCATTGGCGTAGAGACCGAGAGTCAAACGTATCGGACAATGCAATCGACGCGGTCTAATTCATGGCCAATCGCACCTGATACCTCGCGAAGTACCGCGAAAATTGAGCTGCCGGTATCGGCGTCATTGCGAGAGAATCAACTCGAGTCAGAAAGACAAGCGTGAACGGCGAAGAAAATCGCGTTACGCGGATTCTTGAAGATTTTGTTTCATTTTTATAATGTTATTAATTCATTTGAAAGGCACTATTAGGAACTTTGGTTTATTTTCAGTTATTTTACTTAGCCGTTGTCACTTTGAATAGTTTTATATTTTTAAATAAAAATAAAAGGTGAGGGATTTCCAAAAAGTTTTTAGAATTAGTTTTAGGTTTAAACTGGAAAGGAAGACTTTAGATTTGGAAAAAGGAAATAAGAGTAAATATGGACGGAGTATGCAAATCAATAAAAGTGCCGGAAAATGTTTTTGAATGCACCGCAATACCTTTCAGCTTTGACAGCGAGTGATATTTCACCGACTACCGAGTGAGTTTTGAAATTGAAAAAGATGCGACAAGATAAATGAGCGGGGAATATTTTTCGAGTCGTTAAAACTGTGCCTCCGTTCACTGACGGGTGTCAATAAGACATAAATCTTTATTGTTGAAAACCATTTTCGATCAATGAATTATAAATTTAAAGTAGTGAAACCCATTGGGTAAGTATGAAAACTCGTGAATGCAAATCATTTCTCACTTTCAGATGATTCTTTCAGAGATGTATCCATATTTTATGAATTTTAATGTTAGAAATACTTTTGATTTTGGACATTAAAAGCATTGGGTAAATAAATAATTTTTTTAACACGGTTGAAGAAAGTGGCACTTTTTGTAATGAATATTTACTTTCAGTGCATTTTTTTGAACAATACTATAAATAAGTTATTTGAAAAACTAGTAACACTAGTTTTTAAAAGAAAACATTCTTTGAATGTTTTCTTTTAAAAGATTTCTTTTAAAGTTTTTGAAGACTTTGGTACAATTTGAGAAATAATACAAGGATTTTAAGTGAAAGTTAAAAATGTTACTTTCAGTTTTCATTTTAAATACTGCAGAAGTAAATTACGGGAAATAATAATTAAGATTGATTTGATATGATATCTGGTGTACAGAATGAACGAAGAGAGAGAGAGATGTAGTATGTGAATATGAGACGACAAGGCGCGCTAAATAGATGAGATTTGTAGACTGCAATGAAAGAAACTCTGATGTGCAGTCTGTTCATAAAGAAGAATTGTATCAAACAATAAACACAGGATGAAAATAGCTTGAAAGAAATGCAAGTTGAAAAAAGAAATCAACGACGTGTTAGTATTAGCAGCTTTAGCAGGAGTTAATCAAACAGCAGTATTATTTAATGAACTAAAATTAGACTGTAGCTTTATTGCAAAACAGATTATTATTTCAAAATTGTATTTAAAATCAGTATGTTGAGTAAATAAGTAAATATCAAAATAATGACCGAAAAAGTATTTTTACTTCTTCCCATTACGGTTTTAAATTTAGCAAATAGACAATTAATATTTTCTTTTTAATCACTTCTAAAACACGAGTTTTTGCAATAATTGAATGTGTGTTTTAGAAACTTCCTCAAGAAAATGTTAAGTGGAACAAATATTATTAAATGTAATTAACAATAATAATATATTTTACAGTTCCGAAATTAATTTCATGAACTGATTAGCTTGAAGATTTTACCGAAAATCATAACGTTCTACAAAAATAAAAAGCTTGTAATAGACTTTTCATATTGATAAAAATCGCAGTTATCTACGTTGCTTCAAAAACGACTAATCTCTATATGCAATTCTGTGCGCACGTAACTGGATACATCGAAATAATCGAATTTCTTAAACGATGCAATACCAAATGGAACCTGTACCGAGATATTTATATCGAAACCCGAAACACGTTTAATGATAAGAGAAACTAACTATGTTCCGAAAATAAAAATTTCACAATTTAAGGTCTAAAAAAGCTCACGCTGATAATTTGTTCATTCATTTCAAGGTCAAATTAGTAACATTTTCGAAGACAATTTAATGCGTATATTTAGCCCTTGAAACAGCTATAATAAAATGCATAAAAAAGCACAGCAATTTAATAATGCCAGCCATTGATTAAAAGTTTATGTTCTTGCACATATAATCTCAAACAAATATTTAAAGAAATCTTTAAAGATTTTAAATCTTTAATGATTAACACATTTTTAAAGAAATCGTTAAAGATTTTGGGGATAATCAATCGCCAATAAACTATATCCGACCAAATTAAATCGAACCCTTCTTTCCATCCAATCACCTTCTTTCACTCCAAAACCTCAATTTAAAAAAAAGAAAAATCTCAATGACGAATTCCAAGCAGCATCCCAAAACTCTTCAGGTGAATACAATGTACCGTAAAAAAGTTGTTTCTCGTGAAAAACTCTGACATTTCTACTACTTCTCTGACATTTCCACTACTTCTCTACCGACAAACGAGAAAACACGGAAAAACGTGAACTAATAATGTGGAACGAACCCATCGACTAGCAGTACCATCCGCCTCTAGATTTTCCGGTTTCGCGGTCAGCGGGCGCAAAACACGACTGCGAAACGCAGAGTCGATCGCAGTGCAAACAATGTTGCGGCCGTCAGGTGCACTGGCGACAAATGCTCACACAAATGGTTACACGTTTCGGGCCGATGTGGTGCGCGAGCACTCGCGGTGTCGCGTGCTGCGACGTCTAACGGGGACTGACATGCTACCACAATCGCGACGCTCGCCTGCAACGTGATATCTCGGGGCACCATGCCTGACTATCTTTTGGAGGGAGAACCCGACCATTACTTTTGTCGGGATACGTGGAAACGCGAACCGCTCGGCGAATGGGTGAAAAAATTGATAGCTGCGAATATTGGGTCTATTCAGAATTTCAGCATTGATTAGGGTTGGGAATAGATTTTGGGGAGAATTGATTTTAGTTGAAGTATTTTATCTTAATTCAATAAAAAAAATTTTAAGTAAAAAAGGAACTGTAACTAATAAGATGACGTTGTTTTTTCTAAACATAATATTATAAATTATTTTGTTTATAAATATAAATAAATATATTTATTAATTAATAAATAATAAATAATAATATATTAATTTTATTATATTATATAACAAATATTAATAAATATTTTTATATGTTTATTAAAAATATTTAGGGGAATTTAATTACGTTATTTTCCCCTTCCTATTTCGAGAAGGGTATCTCTAAAGACCAACTGAAACTGTAAATAATAATTCATGGGGGAGGAACTTCGTGAACTGCACACTTGTTGGTTTAAGAGCTGTGTGTATCGAACGGGAATCGTTGTCATAGATTTTGTAATACTGGTGAATCAGAATAATTTTTCGAGGAAACGATATTCCGATGCAAGGAACAAACTTGACGTAAAGAATTAAACTATTTTCTTTATCATATTTTGATAATAAAATTTCTGGAATTTTATTAATAGACAAACGGTTTTGTGAAGTGAAGTTTCTTGTGTAATTAAGAAACTAAAATGCTTTTAATCATCAAAGTCTTCCCTTTTAGTTCGAATTGAACTGTTTCAACTGAAGAACAATTACTATTACACTAATTTAAATAGATGACTTTTTAAATCCTTTACAGGAATGCATGACTTACTATGGTTTTTTGTCTCATATTATGGTTTTATGAGACAAATTTAGTGAATTAATATATTTTGCAGAAATTATTGGTCGATTATTTATAATTTTTGCAGTAAATTAAATAACAAAATAAACATAACAGAAAAAGCCTAAAATGCAAGAATAAATTTAAACTTGCCATGTAATTATGAGATTTTATATTTGTAGTATTATTATACCAATAATTTTAGACATACTTTTAAAGATTTCAATAAAAAAAGTACTTTATTGCTGGAAAGTGTACCAATATTTTTAATATTCTATTTTTGAACTCTATAATTTAACTCTATATTTTAAGATTATAATATAACTTTTGCTATAATTTTTCTTAACTTCTCGAAATATACCTTTCTTTCTTAATACAGAATGCATGAAAGATACACCGTAAAAATGGCGTCTTAATTTCTAAACGTTTTTAAGTCGCTTTAGCGCGTCGTAAAAATTTCATAGTATTTAATTAAATCGGCCATTAAATCGGCTAATCCCGTAGAGATTTTATACTGCATATTGCACATCTTTTGTTGTTTTTCATATGGATGATCTAATGTTAAATCTTTATATAAACTACTATATCAAAGAAATTTCTTCGATATATCCAGTTAAAAAATGTACGTCATTAAACAACTCGTTACAAACGAGTTCGACGATATATTTTAACTGACATTTGAAACGAAGTTTGTAAATTGCAACGTCGCTGCACAAATAAATGAACTTCAACGCAATGAACAATTAAAATTAAAATTATGGAAAGTTCAATGCAAATTTATCGAATGAGGAGTTTTAAAGATATAAAATATCAATCAATTTTAATGTCTGCGATGAACGAAAGTAAGATATTCTGTGTAATTAATTGGACGATAACCATGGCTTCAGCTTTCTTCGGAATTTAGTTAGTCAATTATAATTAATATTAATGAATTTCATAGATCCAGAACCATGTAAGGTTCAAACATTTTATATAATATTACTTATTACCAGAGCTATAATTGGATTCCAAACTTAAAATTATTTTTAATAGAGTATTTATAGAATTCATTGAAGATAATTTTGCTCGCGCATAAGAGTATACCAAGTCTCAAGTAACTGGTTTTCTTTTCGTTTCCATTAATTTTATTTCTGATAACAAATGTCAACTTTATTGAATCAATAATTTAAAGATGAATTAAAGTATTACATTTAACAAATTGAATAACTGAATAAATACATTTTTAAATTATATTAATATTTAAACATATAATACTAATCATAGATTTTGACAGTCATTTTCATAAATATAAGACAGTCTCTTAAAAGTATGTTTAATATACTGCAAAGTGACCTAAAAGTGAACTTCATAGTTCTCTTGATAATCGATGAAGTTGGAACGAACTTTCTTACGTTCATTATGTCACATCAATTCTCATTGCTACTACATTTGAACATACTTATTGTCACATCGAATACATTGACTTGTTCACGAAGTAAATAAACGTATGAACTAAGAATAACCTGACAATAAATTACTGTTTCTGCCAGGGCAATGTCAATGGCCGTGTAAAATATGTAAAATACTGCAGGCTAACTTGTCTCGGGATAGTTTAATAGGTGTTTGATGAATATATGATGAACTGTATCGGTATCACGATAGGCGTGACTCTGAAACTAGGAAGTTGTTTACATTTTCGTCCTCGTTGAGTGAATTCGCGCATTACAAATTCTTGTTTGCATTTTTTCATCTAACATTAAAAGACTTTACCTATAATTAAGTAAAAGAAAAAAATATCCATAAATTCCAAAGTACAATTTTGTTAAAATTTGAAATAAATTGATCAATCAAAACTTGATCATAAATTGATCAAGATTTGATTAAATCTTGATCAATTTATGATAAAGATTTAAAAATTATCAAAACTTGATAAAAAACGGTCTCAGTATTAGGTTGGTCGATTTTTTATCAATTTTGACAATTTTTTACTCGGGTTATGTCAAGAGAGTAGTTAGTATGTATGAATAATCCATGGTTTGTGTACCATTCATATTATTGTTTAAACAGCGAAAGAAATGACGTAGGCTGAAGAAGTTTTGCAATATGGAAGAACAGGTGATGATAACGGTGCGTAGTCGTACATTTTTTTAAACAGCCATCTGTTATTCTTTCTTTGGAAACATAAGACGACAGTTCGCAAACTTATGAACATTTTAGCACTATTATGCTGCTTCGCCGTGACGAATATCTTAACCGAATAAGTACCGAACGCCTCGGCGTAAACTTTGGCGGGGACTTTATGTAAACAACGGCACACGCCGTATACTTCGCGAGCACACCTTCGAATGTTTATGGTTTGAGAAGGGCGAACGTTTAAATATCGAACGAATTAACGGTAATGATTTATTACATACATTTGCATATGTAAATTTCAATTTTTTTTAATTCCGATAAAAGTTTGATGTATGTTTAAAAGTGAGTTTGAGTTGTAATGGCGAGAAATATTAAAATTTTTCTTTTTTCTTTTTGAACGTTCATTGGTGAGGAAGATACAGATATTTGATAGTCTGATCAAAAGTTTTCCGTCTACTTAAACAATTTACGACACTACAAAAATGTAAAAAGTTCTTCTTCGCCTTCTAAAATGAGAAACTTATCGATAACGTTCGAATACAGAAATTCATCTCACTACCGACAGTGAGATGTAAGTATATTTAAGACTGTGCATTTATTCAAGCATAATTAGTGAAATAGCCATCACTCCCAAAATGATGTATAGATTTGTGAAATGATTACATCATTCCGAAGAAAGTTAGAGGAGAATAAACTTTAGAAGTTTATTGTTGAAATGAGCGAAATCCTTTCTGTATAATTAATGAATGAGATTATTAGTTTAAACTGTTGTAAGATATAATCAAATGTTCCTGGAAAACATCAATAAAAGATAATAATTTTCAATATTATTAGGTTGTTTAACAAACCGCGATTTTTGAATGAAAAACTAAAAAGAATCGTCGCAATTAAACATTAAGGAAAAGGTATACAATACGTTTTAGAATATAATTTACAGTATCAACTAAGCACATAAATCATTCAATTCCTATGATTTATGTATTTCTCGCTGCACTTTATTACTCAAGTGCAATCATTTTTTCAAATAGAACAAATTCTTGGGTAACAAAAGTACCTCTGGTACCAGTTATGGCTAATATCAAGATAAATAAGGATCGGTTAGCAATAACATTTATAAGGTTGCATATATCATCTGTCCGTTTCTACCAACATTTGCAAAAAAACAAATTGAACATGTTACAAATACACAATAACAAGGATTGCGCGACATTCAGACTCGACTTAAAGCGATTTCTCCAAACACACTAACAGTTGCGCGTATTGTAAATTCGCTCATCCACTTTCCCTTTCTCGTTTCGCCAATGTGGTACGCTTTGTCGCGTATTTGTGAATCTATCCAATTAAAACGTGACGTAAAAAGGAAAAAAATGAAATAAATTTATATTCAATCGTTGCTCAATCTGAAGAACAGTTTTCGTTATCTAAATTAAACACCGGAAGAGTAATACCAATAAATAAACACCAGAAATAAGAAATTGGAAATTATTGTATTTAAACCTTTAACCTGCAAAAAAATCAGTGATTTTTCAGTGTTTACTGTAGTTTTACAACAAGTAATACAATTTTACAAATACTATAATTTTACTTTTTTTATTTTTCTTTCCTTTTAAAAATTTTTCTCCTATTTTTTATTTATTTATTTTTTATTTTTATTTCTACTATATTTTACTATAATTCACACTGCAATTATTTGTTATAAAATATTACTTTGTAATTTTATTTATAAAATAAAAAAACATCCTACTTTGTTCATCGTCAAACTTGAATTGTAGATAGTCAATAATTTCACATTTTTTCGGAGATCCACTCTAATCGCCCCTTTTCCGAGACTACGATATAATCACGTCCAGTTCTGTTTACAATAAATCACGTTTCCATAAAAGTTGCTAAGTGTGTCAAAGAAAGTGTTATTTATGATCGTCGAATTATTTTCTGCAAAAATGTTACGTGCTCTATGATTATGTTAAGTTTCGTTAATTAAAAGAAAGGTTACGTCTTCCTCCGGTTAGATCTCTGGCCGCAACTCTCCAAGTTCAAGTGTTCCATTAAACCCATAATTTCGGTTGACAAAGTTGTCGGACCAGCGGTGAAAACGGTCCGCTTTTTACGCGCGTGCAATTTAATTTATCCATCAATTACGCGACAGCCGCCGCGAAATTTATTAATCCGATTGCCAGACGAGAAAAAAGGAAAGCGAATCGAGCGTCATAATCGGGCGTTGCAATTAATAAAGCGATTTGCCGCGCGAAAAATGTCGGCGGGAAATTGCGTTATGTCACCTGGTCAAACGAGCAATAACAATTTCTTAAAAGTGCAGTTGCATTGCAAAGTGAATTTCATTTTCTAAACTCCGCGCGAAAACAGACACGAGCCGGCAATTAAAAGTATATATTTCCACAAACCAACGACCATAATGCATTTTTATGAAAGTTTCGTTAATTAGAGTGAACGAAGTGTTTACGATGCACATGAAAATACTCTGTGCACATCTTCTATGTGTACACTGGAATTTCGCGGTTCAGGTACAAGATACTCGATGCGGACATTGAATTATCGCATTGTATAATAAGAAAAAGATTTCTTTTTTATCCATTTCTAACGTAACAAAATATATCATATATTATAAATATATATTAAATGAATATAAATTATATATAATTTATATAAAATTAATATATATATATATATAAATATATATTTAAAATATATTATTATTTATTTATTTATTTATATATTATTTATAAAATAGATTACATATATTGCGATTATACTGCATTGAAATACATTAAATTGCATTTGAAAGTGACATCGGAATGAATCGTATCAGTGTTGATATAAACTTGTAACAATAGCTAATTTAACTGTCTGAGAATTAGTCATAATTTACGTTGAACTGCACCTGTATGTTAAATGAAATTAAATCTGAGATATAAATTGATTTCTGTCAAATTTTCAATTACATTTCCGTCATATTACAATACAGTTTAATAAATTTTTCTCGAGTCATAACAATGAGGCTGTCGAGTCTCTTGTTATACCTTGACGTTGTTAATAATGTAAAAATGTGTAAAATTTCCGCGGTTTCCTTAGAGCGCGTGAATTGTATGCGTCGAAAGCGTAGTGCTCGAAGAAATGTCATGCAAATACCACAAGACTCTGCGTTCTAACAGCGAGCACGCTGAATTCGTAACCGCAAAATGTCAAGCTTCGAAATGGAACAATTAATAGCTAACAACGAAATTCGAGCTACCGTTAAATGCCAAATGTTAATTACGTACACGTGACCCATTTGAATGATAATTACGATAGAGCATAATTTTGTTTATACCAAATTATCGTGCGACTCGCGGATTTATGGTCCAGGATACGATTGTAATTAAAAACCGTTGTGGGTTTAGCTTTATTTTTTTGCCGATTGTAAATTATGTTACTTCAATGTGCTGGGTGAATTTTTGTAAAAGTGGAGAGGGATTGTGAAATAGCATTGCAAGTTACAAAGTTCGAGTCGTGAGCATTGAGAACGTTGAATCAAATAATAAATTGTTGCACCTGTCATTACATATGATTATACGAACCATTTTGCAGCCGGCTTTGTACAATTATTAGTAATGTCAAAAGTATGTCTACGACGTGTAATTTTAGCTTTCATGCCAGACTGTAAAAATTGATTGCAAAAAGCGTACGATTTGAGAGACTATTTTTTTGTTTTTTCAAAATAGGTGCAAATATTTGTTTAAATTGCCAATTAAAATGTAAAGTAAAGAATGAAGAAAATTATTTACCATTTTTCATAGACTAATATGGTTTCTTGTAGAAACATAATCTTTCTAATGTCGAAATGTAAATAAAAAAGTCATTACTTCTAATGAACCGCAAGGTATTATTTGGACCTCAAGACATCTAATCAGACATCGAGAAAGTTTTTCAATCGGTGAAATTGATTAAAGTTCTTTTTTCACAAATTGCAACAACAATTATTTCCTGTTTTTCTCCTCTGATTTTACAAGTCAAAGTTCAATATTAGTTTCAAACGATTTCACTTATTTTCTAACAATTCCTCAAATGTAACGAAATCAGCTGATAATAATTATTGTTAAAAACCAATAAAGTATCATTGCTATAATTTTCGTACAAGATAATTATTTATTTAGTTAGATACAGTTACTTTAATGTATTGCTGTGCTTTGTTACCGTTTAGTGACAATAAAATTGGATAAGGTTACAAACATGAATGAGTAAATTAACAATCGGATTAATTAGATTAATTAGCTCAATTAACTTCAAAGAATTAGTTATGGCTTTAATCATTTGATCATCGCCGAGTCGCCTTTCACTTAGTAAACTACAGTGAGGCGCAAAAAATGCCTTTCCTGGATAAATCTTTGCAGCGACATCTACCTATAAATACGGCGGGTTATTACTAGGCATGCTAGGAATATACTGGAGTGAACGTTATCGGCAACTGCTATATGTCCGCCCGAGGTAAATAGCGACCTCGTAAATTACCGGAGCCTACTTTGCCGACAAACGCATATAATCCATTATTCAACTGCGCGACAACAATATTGAACTTCCGCGTGCATATTAATTTGCAAAATTACACGGTCAGAGATAATGGATTTCAATTACAGAATTACATCCTTTAAAAGCATAATAAATTATTTAAGTATGCGTAAAAGCAAATTGAAAATTCAGATTGAAACAGAGTTTTTAAATTTGATTCGGTATTTTTTGGAAAGATCGAGTCAAAAAGATGATTAAAACATATATTAATAATATTTATGATAAAAGTATGATATTTGAAATAATTGTTCAGTATTTATGTAGACTGTCAAAATAAATGAAAAAAAAAAACAGTTTTTTAATCAAATTGTAATAAAAATTTGTTTCTTTTAATTTGATCATAAAATTAAAAGAAACAAATAATTTATATTGGAGAATGTACACGCTATTTAGATTGATTTATCTACATACACGAAGAAAACAAATTCGTAAAACTTTACGAATTTTATTCGTAAAGAAATAAGACATTGAGATTGGTAATTCGAAAATTGGAAGACACAAATGGAAAAAATGGTACTATTGTACCAACTTCTTATAAAACCACTTAGTATGACAATTTAATTGATTTTGAGCCGTCAAAATAACAATATTAATATAAACTGATAATTATTTATTATTAGTATAACTAATAACATATTGCTTATGTCCCAAAATGAAAACTAAAAAGAAATTTTTATATTATTTCCTCTTATAAAAAACATGTTGACTTAATATAGTAAAGAAAATATCTTATTCTTTTGGTATTCGGTATTTTCCATGTGACGTATTCAGCATTTGGTAATAATATTACCTAATAAACTTTCAATGCAGTATACATAGATCATTTTCACCTCAGATTTGGAGGGAGAGGTGTTTTTCTTAAAGAAACCATCTGTTCTATATTACAGTAAGCCTATTGAAACTAGAGTTATGGTATTTTTGGGTTACAAAAATAGCGTGTTTCAACATCGACAATTATTGTAAATATTGTAGTTCCATTAAATTTCGACCCGTGTCAGAAACCATATAACAGAACTAGTTTTTCTTATATATAGGTTGGCATTTCCATTATCGACTTCGACCATTTTCCTTTTTTTAACAACAAACAATAATCATACAAAAAATGGTATAATTCATAAAAATGTTATAATTTCAACAAATTTTGTAGATTTAACATTTATTTTAAACCATCCAAAAGTACTCGGACTTCGACTTTCAATGATAAACTTTTTATGTTATAACATTCACTTCTCTGTCTAAAAATTCAAAGGCATAGGAAAAATTGAACTTCATCGTTCATTTATGTTATTGATGCCGCGGTTGTTTACTACGTCGTACTATACGTCAACGGGCACCGCGAAGATGTCGGGCCAAGTAACGGTACAACTACATTTCGCAAATGCACTCCTCTTTCACTAGTGTAATCTCCTGTGATTTTTTACTTTCAATACAGTCTCATTTTTTTCGGCATGTACAGTTACCGGTCGAAGCGCTGATGTACCGAGGAACTGACAGCATGACATATTTTAAATAAGGCTTATTTTTCTTTGTCAAACATATATACCAATGAATGACATGGTACGTGAAATTCAACGTTTCAAACAGACTTTTCTCAGTCGCAATTTTATCGGATTTACAAATGTCGTTTACGTCAAAGCAAATTGAAATTTGAAAATTATTTGCATGAATTCTTTGACCTGGAGATTATTATTTAAATGCTGACCACAATTAAAATAATAGTTCAATTTTCAATTCAATATATTATATATGTTTCATTTAAAATGTTTACATATATTTAATTCATAATATATGTTGTATGTAAAATTCCAATGTAAAAACATGACGACTATAAAATTACAATTGTTTGCTTTTTGTGCTTGTTTCAATTTTGAAATAAGCGAAGAAACATTGCTTATGATTGATTTTTGTCAATAGTGCAGAAAATATGCAAAAATTAAAAAACGGTACTTCAAAAAAACATAAATGTATGTAAACATTTTCATAACGATACATAACAATTATTTGGAAAACCGATAAAATAAAATACATAACGTGTTTTGCTAATCAATTTTTATATGATTTGAATCATAAAACTTACCTTGGTTTTAGTTTCTTCGTGAATTCTGTCATGACTTCTATCAAAGTGCCCAAAACGATTCTGAAAAAAGAAATAAAATTTTTTTAGGAGATCCTCGTTCAAAAAATCATTAAATGAATCGATAATTAAATAAGTAAGTCATTATAATGACTTAACAATATTATTTGTATGCTTTGATTTCTAAATTGTTGTTGATTTATCTTTACTTTTACTCATTTTTGTTAATTTTTACTGCAGTCATCTCGCAAATAAAATGTGAATAATATCCACCATAAAATAATTAATTCACTAATAAGAGTATCTTTATACATTGTGAAAGATCTGTGATAAATTCAATTTTTGAAATATGTTGCTTAGTTGTAAAATACCAACTACGTAATCTCGTTCATTCACAAAAGCTATAATAAAATACTGAATGGGATAAGTTCCAGATTTGTGTCAAGTCAGTTTCGAAATAGATGGACGTCGAACCGATGAGTTTGAGTAATGAATACTGAGCTTAGCCAGTTCAGCACTGATGAATAGTGGGTAATATAACATAATGCGTCACTTTATAAAACAGAAGTAGATTAATTGAATCTTTATAGCAATCATCAATTAATGGTGCAAACATTTAGATCCTTAACACTAATTTGTAAAACTGGATGTCTCATCTAAAAATTATATTAAAAACTCATTGTTATCATATTAATCATTAGAACATCTTTGTATTTGTTTGAAAAATGAATAAAAAGTTCTGCTCTTTAGACAACAATATCAGAAGTCAAGGCATAATAAATAAGTAATAAAATTATACAAAAGTGTAATAAAATTATTTCACAAAATCTCACCTCGGAAGAATCCGGATGGTGACGATCCACCTAGAAACATAGAGCACATCGTTAGTATAATCGTTTGATAACTTTATTATTTAAAATAATTGTATTAACGAACAAAAGTTGCCCAATTTATTTAAATACGACAAAGTTCTTTCCATAATTCCTTCTTACTTTAAATTGAAACAGTTTTTATAATTATTTGTTCTTCCCCCTGAACATCTTTTAAAGTTTTATCTTATTTTTCCTGATTATGAACAATGCGAATGTGTAATAATTCATTTTAATTAACGAGTAAAGATCATTCTGAAATTAATAAGTGTCTCTTACCGAGAATCAGTAATTAATTCACAAATTAATCGCAACTATCTGTCAATTATAATATAGTATCAAAGCACACTTTGAGCTACGGCGATAATAACGCCTGGATGAAAAAAGACAAGCCGGTGTTATTATGCACGAGTCACCATTACCAATTCAGTATTCATCACAGATCATTGATTGGTAAGTAGAAACAACTTTGGAATATGTAATCCTAATGGGTTCATTTATCTATGAAATAAATTTCGCAATTTTTCGTATGAATCAATTTTTCAGTATCTAAAGTTCAATTAATTTTGCTTCTCGCCATATGTTTGGATGCATGAATGATGCCAAGTGCTTTTCTACGCGCCTTGTAGCGCATACATCATTATTTCATCTAACTCAGCAAGCGATTTCGGTGAAACGGAATAATAAATAAATGAAGTTACTGACAAACCAACGAAATATACTAAATTTTGAAACAGATTTGGATATTAAATCGTTGATTTATAGTGACTTGATGTTTACAATTTCGAGATTTGATTTTTATTTTTTTAGATTCAGAATTATTTTTTATTACTGTTAGATTAAATGGGTCGGATTTGATAATATAGAGAAAGATCGTGAAAAAAGTTGAATAATTTCGATTTTACTAAAGCTGCACGAATTCGTCCATTTTTAATGATACTTTTGGATTGCAGGATGCGTACTTTGATTTCTCTTTTTTCAAATGAAAACCAATAAAAGTGTTTACATGTAAAGCGGGACTACTCGTGGTGCTCGACGAATGTGCAGACGCCACCTGATTCCGATTTTCAATAACCGTCTTTATTTGCTCCAATACCTGAAACAATTCAACTGGTTAATACTCACACACACAAAGTTACACGGCTAATAATAAATCGGTCACACCGCAAGTGCGAAACAGAATTGTTTATTCATCATCAAAGAAAGTCGATTTTCGAAATGTCAAATCTGTCTTTGCCTTTTATTTCATCGTTTGCCTAATTATTTCATCGTTTGCATTTAAATTTGCATTTAATTGTATTAAAATTGCATTTAAAAATGCAAAAGACCTTAGACGCTTTTTATAACATCAGTGCAGTTTGAATGATTATTTTTTTATTACTTAAACATATTTTAAAAAGTATGTTTAACGTTTACTGCTTAAAATTGATACTGAATTTTAATATTCGTACAATTACATTTTCTTAAATAGTAAACGGGAAAAAGTATGTGATTTATTTCTTATTAAATAAAAGTATATATTTTGTAGTATGAATTAATAAGAGAAAGATATACGGAGCGCCATCTACTGTTTAAAAGAGGTACTATCGAGTTACAGTAAATGGTAAAAATGCTCCAGACACCTCTATTAATACCGCTAAAGTTTCCCCGGTATTTATAGAAATAGTTGAATGAAACGATCCAACTCATTCAAAATCAGCCAGACAGCCTTTCTGCAAGCTGTCTGGCTTGCGCAAAAATAATAAATTTCAGTACAAAACAGATTTTAACATCGACATGCTAACAACTCAAAGAATAAAAAAAGTTTTCAAAAACTTTTCTGTCAGTCTCTATGCAAATTCTCGTTTGTAATACGATATATGGATTGGGGAAACAGCAGACAAAGGCAAAATTCTCCTCTCTCCCTAATTTATTCGAATAACGTAATTACGATGTCAAAATACACAAATAAATTACGATCAGTATCAGTGAAGTTGGTATACTGTTTTGTGCTGACGAAAACGATGATAAATAAATAGCTGTTTGAAAAGATTAAGTCAGCAATTAGGAAGTCATACGTTACGTTAAAGAACTGTGGAACAATGCGAGAAAGTTTACCAAGTTTACCCGGAGCGCAATTTATGGTTATCGCGAATAATGTTTAAACCATAGGATAATATGTTTTGCATATCAGAATTACCGATGTGTGCTTATCGAAAATATAATCAATTGTACTTATTGTCATTGATAAGGTGCAAGTTTGGGTTGAGTTTTTATTGTTTTATATGAATCGATCAGTTGGGAAATAAGGAATGATTAGTTCGTTCGATGACATTAATTAAATATAAACAAAAAAAGGTGAAGTGAAGAAACAAACAATGAAGTTTTTACACCGAATTGTGATGAAACAATCTCAAGATGCAACAACAGATAAGATTGCAATATTGTGCGATTATTTTTAACCGAAGAGAGACGATATTATCGTGTAAAAATGTAGCCATAAAATGGTGAATATACATTTAATGCAACGCAATTTTGAACGAATTTTACAATTAACATACCAGCAAGTAAAGGAAAAAAGGTAAAATAATAAATGAAAAAAATATAATTGAATACAATAATTTTGATCTGCTTTTGTTCTATAAAATGTTCTATTAAGTTATTTATGCAAATTATCTTAAAGAATGCATAAATAATTATAAAAATAAAAAATATTAGTTTTAAAAATATTGTTGTAATGACAACGTTGTTAATTTGTTCAATTTGTTTAGATTGCTTTCTATCTTTGAACGAAATCTACTTACAGTTTTGTCACATTTTTACGACGTAGGTAAACTTTCTCAGATGTTTATGTAAGTCTTACATTACGTGTAGCCACGTGACAAAACACTTAAGAAATACACGTTTTTGCAGTTCATGGCAATACCGCTTTATCTGAGAACTAATTTCTCATTGCAATAAGTACAGTAGAAAATAAGTCTCGTTGTAACGTCTTCCTCGAAGACGTTTCGATATTTTTTGCAGTCTTTTCATAAATACAGTTTTCTCCTTACAAGTTAATGTGCTTTTCTTACAAAAATACCTTCCACGAAAACACTTTGTCGTAAATATATAGTTTAAATACTAGCTGTAAGTTAGGCAGATTCTATAAATATAGTTTAATTATAAAACCTAACAATAATTAAAATTTTTGTTAATTACAACGATATAGTTAATTTTTTTAGAATTTATGATGTATGTAATAATTAATTCAGCCTCTGTAAATTTATATATTGTACTATTCCAACAAATATAAATTTAATCACATCAACGTCAATTTGATTATGAAATATGTAACATTTAACCTTCCCTGTTCAAAGTTTTGAACCGAAATACGTTCATGTTCCGTTTACAAGTACTTTGGTAGCAAAATGTAATATTTGCAATTTGCAGTATTTATATAAACTGGAGTAAAGTAATTTTGAGAGTTTACTTAAAACAATTTCTACTTCGAAAATAATAGAGCTGAAAAAATAGGCGGGTTGTTGAATGAAAAGCGTTATAATAAACTCTCGCAGTACGAGAATGGATCTTATCTTTGAAAATACAATTACGTTTTCTATCTGAAAGGAAAGTTGTATTTTAACTCATAATTGTATTTGCGCTGAACGAAATCTAACATATGATTTGATTTACGACGATGTAATAAAACCTTATATTTGTTTTAGATTTCTATAGTTTGTAGTGATTGGTGTCATTTAATTATATCAAGCGGGGTATAAAGTCCAAGAAAACATTCATAAATCGACTTTCAATAAATCAAATATAAGCTCAATATGTTATTATACATAATTTCAGATGAATTTTGCAGGTAATTATAATACGAATATATTTTTAATTGTAAAACCTCAAAATACATTTGTGCAATTAGATTCACACTTGCATGCAGAACTAATTTGAATAAAAGGTTAATTTAAATTCTCAAATTTTAATAGGAAATGTAAGTAGCAAAATAGAAATCATTTGTACCGCAAAATTCGATATCTTAGCTGTGATATAAATTTAATTTAAGGTAATAATAAATTATAAAATATAATTGTTGTGAAATTTCTGTGATGAAAATATACAATTAAATACAAGAAAGTAATTCTAGATTGAACGATTTAAACGTTGCAAAATTACGAATTAAAAGTTAATTATTACGAATTAATTTGGTAACGCAACAAAGTATTTTCAATTTTCGTTTCTCACGAAATTTTAGTTCGGCAATCTTCGTTGTTTTATTTCAGAAAATAAATATAAGAAAAGAAAGTTAACAAAAGTTTCTTTCATTCATCATAAGTTCTTGTTTTTAATGATAAAATTGGTAGCATTAGTATCGAATGTTTACAAATTATCCATGGATGTACTAATTTAAAAATAGTTTTAAGTAAC
Source organism: Ceratoteleas bidentatus (assembly GCA_022817645.1). Classification (NCBI taxonomy): domain Eukaryota; kingdom Metazoa; phylum Arthropoda; class Insecta; order Hymenoptera; family Scelionidae; genus Ceratoteleas; species Ceratoteleas bidentatus. The sequence continues at coordinate 5,482 of JABFPB010001664.1, read as the reverse complement.
CAATATTTTTTTTAAATGAAGAATCTAAAAATCTATGTTACGATCTGGAAAATGTAGGATCGTGAAAGTTGCAAAAGATTGGTTTGTCAAGTCTTCAAAATTTATTGAAAGTTCGAGATTCCGTTTAAGTTTGCGATAGTTTATAACTGTGTAATACTTTTCCAATTCGAAACAATTTACGAAGAGTTTCCCGAACTTTTGAGATTTTATATTCACAAGTCTTAGGAACAGCGTTTTTTTATTGTCTGATTTTCACACATTTCAGTAAAATAGAATTTATCATAACGCAATTCGTATAATTTTGCGAAACCATCAATGACAATCCATTTTTGTAAACATTATTCCTAATATATAGTTATTGCAAGGCAATTTAAAATAATTACATTTTTTATGGTCACTTGTTGGAAATCTTTTTTAAAAATTATATTTTCAAAATTACTTAACTCGAATTATATTTACTAAACTCTTAAGGGATTTGAACTGCTAATATCCTTTTCTTCGATTAAATTAATCACACCATTTGTTTGTAAAGATCGTCTGAGTGCTCTAAATTGTTTTCGCCATATTAAGGGACCGTCTACTTATTATTAACCAAAAATCATTTCCTAACAATTTTTTTCAGTGTATATTTCAATAATATGTGATCTGTTGCAGGATTTGAGAAATTCAATCGGAAGTATGATTTGTTGTAATTCAATTTGTTAACATTAAACTCGAATATTTTAACCATTTTTTTCAACATCGAAGAGTTACAAGCTGATCAATTTTCAACCCATTTTATTTTAGTTAAGAAAAATGTGTCGATAAATATAAAAAATAAATGTAAAAAAACTTAAAAAAACTACTTTAGCCTAGTTTTGACTTGTTCCAATACTAAATCAAAATAAATTAAAAACTTGCGATTACTTAAAATTACTGCAAATTTCCTAAATTATTAACAAAAAATTTTGTATTATCATTTTCAACAAATAACTCAACACTCCCGTTCTACAGACCGCTTCCTATTTGTAACAATAGCGTTTCAAAAATACCGATATTAGCAATTTCGCATACAGTCCCCTCACCACTTCATCCTTTCATCCCTTTCAAACTTCTCTTCATCCCATCACTCACCCGTAGCGACAACTTGTGTTTTCCTGCCCCGTAAGAATAATCCTTCGTCTCGGGCTCATCCGCCGTTTTGGCTTGGCGCCGCTGAAAGAATCAAAATAATCGCAAGATGAGCACCAACGATACACACCAATCGGCTACTTTCTTCGCGTTTCAGGGCGTAACACGCGCATGTGTCCCTTGCCCCGCGAACGCCAGATGGCCGCGCGTCACGAACGAGAAAACGCATCTCACTTTCGCGTGCGCACTTTTTGATAACGTGCGCCGATAAATAATTGCGCGCACGCTTACAAAGCAATCCCGTCGTTCTTCGACCGATTCGGGAGAAACTGCACTCGCATCGCGAACGTCGCATTTCCATTACCGCCGCGCATTTTCCGTGAGTCGACGCGAGATAACGATATCTGCGTTTATTTTGCGACTAATTATTACACTTTTTTTCATACGAATTTAACAAGTTTGCAAACTGAAAATTTCACTTTAGAAGTTCAAAATGTTCATTTAAAGTGAAAGTAAAAGTTTAATATTGTTTGTACTGAAAAACGCAGATTAAAATTGATGTGAATTACATTTAATTGTTTTACTTTACTCGAATTTCAGTTCCGACACAACGAAATTAAAATTTTAAACATCCAAAAACTTTTTCTTCCTGCAAAACTTTTCTGCAAAAAAAGATCGGTTTGTCAACCGATCTTTTTCCAAATCACTTTACAGTTACTTTACTTTTCAATCGCGATTTCGCGAGCACTTTTCCGAAAATTACGATCGGTAAAAAGATCGGTTTACATCAACCGATCTTTTTCCAAATCACTTTACAATTACTTTACTTTTCAACCGCGATTTCGCGAACACTTCCAAAAATTACGATCGATAAAAAGATCGGTTTACATCAACCGATCTTTTTACAAATCACTTTACAATTTACTTTTCAACCGCGATTTCGCGAGCACTTTTCCGAAAATTACGATCGGTACCATTTTCACTCGACGCGTCCGGCGATCAGTTCGTTCGACCAGCGATCGTCCCCGACTGACTGTCACTCGAGATAACGGAACTGTTGAACCGATTATCTATCAATCGGCGATAACGCTTATCGCGGAGATGCGTTCGCTCGGTTCGTAATTAAATGCGCGAGTTATTACACTGAGCAGGAATCTCATAATGAAGCGGCGACGGTTGTACTGGGGTTGATTTCATTTATCAGTCGCGCGGTCGGAATGTAAATGCGTCCCGGAGGCAGATGGTATCGGGCGTTTGGCAGCCGATGCGGTGGACCACAGTGTTCGACGGATCGAACGTGACTGGGCGCCGCGGTTCGAGCACGCCGAACCGAACAGTCACGCTTCGAAATTCAGCGGCGGCGGCGGAGCCGACGGGACAAAAAGCGCAATTACGGCCGGTCGGAAAAACGCGCCACTCGGAACGGTCAAGTTCGGTTTCTTTGAACCCGGCGGAGAAACTCGTTCGCTGAATTTGATAAGAAGAGATTTTCATTACGTCTGCCGAGGCGCGGCCAATGTTACGCGGATGAAATTCCGCGGAACTTTTCACTTTTTTGCCGAGATCTCGTGATGGGACGGTTTGGGGGAGATTGGGGGGGGGGGGGGTTGTCAGGGGATCGTTTCCAGATTTAGAGAAATAGGAGGTGTTTCCCAATGGTTCTGAACTCGTATTCTTGTAGACTGAGAAAACGGTGGTAAAAATGGTAACGAATTATAATACTTATTATTTAAAATTGGGTAGTAAAATTAGGATGAAAACATGATGATATATAGTATTTTTTAACACGTTCAAAAGTGAGAGGGATTAAATTAATGATTAAGAAATTATTTAAATTTAAATTAGTTTATAAGTAAGAATAATTTAATTTTTTTACTTTATTAGCTAATTATTTATGTAACTTGAATAATTTTTCGTTGAATTTTTATATTAAGTAAAAAAGTAGTTGAACTAAAAAAGGAGCATCTCTTTTCTCGAAAAAAATTTTCCTGAGTTTTCCAGACTTTCCAGGTTTTCGAGAAGAGTGGCCTGCATTACCATCTCGTTTTCTCAGTACAGACAGGAAATAACGTTTGAATTGGGATTTTACAAAAGAATTGGAAAAGCAGGATGCACCGTGTTCACGAATAGATTTATCATTTCATTTGACTGTAAATGGACTTGATATATATTTATTGTTATATTAATTTATTGTCAGTCAAAGCAAGTATAAAAAAACTCAAAGCGTTTTATAATTTTGTTTACGGTCAGTTCTTTTAAATAATATATCAAAATAATTAAGTGTCACTTAATCGCACATTCTCTTTCACAAGCTCTTTGAATTAGATTTGTGTGTTTCCCAATAAAGTTAATATGTTATGATAATGTCTTGGAAGTTAATTTGTCTTTGAAGTGTGTATAATACTTTGCTCCAGTAATTCCATTTCAAAGTTAATTATCTATTATTTTTACGGGATAATACTTTTAGAAAAAAAATGTGTATAATTACACTTCTTTCTGAGTTTGCGAATTAATTTCGCGAGTTGTAGATAAGTAATTATTAGTTGATGCGATGAATTTTATTGTAATCATAGAAAATATTACAAGCTCAGAACCATTTTTATCCAGAACATGTAAAATGAGACAATATACTTGAGAAATGTGCCCTGAGAAACGTATTGTAAACGATTATAACAAAGGAGTTCAGTTCTACGGATTTAGTAAATATGAACCGCATAAGTCAATTGTATGTATTAGAAACATATGTATTTCCTAAAAAGATGATGAAACATCTTTTTTCAAGAACACTACATTTTAACTTGAAATAATTTAGCAATAACAGTAAAAATATTGCAGTAACAATAATAAATTTCTGTTATTGTAATGTAACTGAATTATTGTGTTTAATTGTTAATATTCAGTAATGTTATTAAATGAAATTCTTAATTAATTTTTTTTTCAAACTGACTATACAAGTATTTGTTCAGTTATGTAATATTTCAAATTGAAAAATGATATAATTATTTTTTTGGTCATAACTTTTTCTCGTAACGTATTCATTTTTATTAGTTAAAAAAATGTTAATGTAATTTTTTTATGTCAATTATATTTGCAAACTTTTGAAATCTGATCTCGAATGATCTAATCTCATCTCGTTATCCCTACAAGTAAACTCGTTATTTTATTTGTTAATTTGAAGCCTTTTCGAGCTCTCTTAAATAATATTTGAGATGGCTCGAAATGTGTAGTCTTATATTATAAGACTAAATATTTAAAATTCAGTGATCAAGTCAAATGTTGCCAATGAATTTCCTAATTTTCAAATGAACAAATAAAACAAACATTTACCTACGTACATTTTCCAATGAATACATTTTTTTATAAGTTTTTTTGAACGAATATAGTTACAATGAACCTCAATTATCTTGATGTGACCTCGCTCACAGCAAGACATCTGTTCGGCGGAGAATTGATGTTCTCTGTTTAACGAGTGTTTTGGTGTCGAAGAAATGTATCATATAATGACGTCTCGAACTATTCAGAAACATTACGCTTACGAAAGGAGATAATTTTGAAAACAACAAATCTATAAGAATAAAAAATATTGATGAAATTTTGATGAACAATTCAATTAATATATGTCATTGGTAAAAGTATAATACAATAATGTTAAAACTCAAGAAACAACTTTTTATTATAAAAAAATGAGAAACTTATTTTTTATTTTATTCACTTCTGAGAAACGAATATTAATTTAAAGTTAAAAATAGGGAAAAGCGATTTAAGATAAAAGCGGACCCCATTTCTTTGATAACACATAAATCTGGAGTTGAAGACAAAAAGGCACTATTACATTCTCGAATATTTTCACCGGTGTAAAATATGTCACTGATCATTTTTCGGAAGCAACTTTTATTGCACGATGAGAAAAAATGTTATTGATTCCAAAGTCGAATTTGTCGTGGAATGTAAAAGTATTGAAACAATAGCAAATTTTGTCCGATCAACACCAGGTTTTGTTGGCTCAACGGTAATTGTTATTGATCCAACAGAATTTTCTGTTATTTCAATTTTTCTTAATTCTATAGCAAGCTCATATTTGATCAGTAACATTTTGTTTCTCCGTGTAATTTAGACGGATCTCTGATTTTCGCTTCAAAAATGTTTACTGGAAACAAATTGATGTTACTGAAAATATGTGATCTAAAATTTAAAGATACATTACATTTTAAGATGGTTATTTCAATAAGTTAAAATAATAAGAATTCGATGAAACTTAAAATCTGGTTTATTACGAGGATACTATTTGATTTGCCAAATTCCCAAGCATTTTATATACATAGAAGCGGAGATATTAAATGCTAAAATTGCTGAAAAATGATATATACAGTGA
>JABFPB010001663.1:0-23891 GCA_022817645.1 Ceratoteleas bidentatus | reverse complement strand
TTGGTTTATTCAACAAATCCCTTCAACTAACAAATATAGTTATTAACACTAAAAATTTCTCTGTGAGTGTATGAATCGCAACATCTTTTCTCAGTTTCTCAAGTTTCCAGTGTTTCACTTGACTTTGTCAAAGTAAAAAGTAAAAAAGAAAAATTAATTTGTTTGTTTATGTCGATTTCATATTTATCAGCTTATCTGGCGATAAGCTTCGTTTGCGCTTATGAACACCGTGTTTTTGGCCAATTTGCGCTTATGAATATCAGCCAATTCTCAGATGATAAGAGTAACATGATTTTGATGTACAACAAATAATGTCTAATTCGATTATGTTTTCTGAAGAATGCACAATGAAAAATAATAATGTTAACCCAACATTGAGATCTGTTGGCCAAACGATTTTTCTTGTTAATCGAACATATTTAATTTCAAATTGTATTTTCGGCTCACTTCGTTTCATGATAAACTGAACGCAGTAGTAGGTTAGCCTGACAGTTGTCAGGCTAACCTACTACTCAGTTATTGTACCATTATTGGGCCACTATTTTTCATAGATGTTGCACTAAGCATTGAACGTCAATATTGGATCAGCAAATGATAATATTGGCCCAGAGCATAGCTGTGTTTTATTTCGAAATTGTTCCAAGGTTGGTAACCAATGGTCACCCAACGGTCGTGAATTTTGTGTCAGCGATGGGCCGATTGTTTTTTCTATTCCTATTAACCAATTTAAATCGGTCACTCTTGATACCAAATACTTTACTATCCTTAATTTTAAAAACCTTACAATCGTTTTAATATACCAGTTCTCATGTATATTGCCCACTGTTTAATTCTCCCGTCTGAAAATATTTTCCATTTATTCTCACTTCGCGCGAAACGTTATGCGAAAAAATTGGGATAAAAAGAAATTTCACCCCGAACAGTCAATTATTGAATATTATCCGAACGAAGCCTTTCTTCAATATTCCCAACCGCTTTGTGCTTATAATAAAAATATTTTGCGACCGCCATTATCATCTCTCGCAATCATCCCGACAAAAACAACACCAAAACAAGGCAGCGCGATGCGTTTGAGTTTATAAATAGCGAATTTCATCAATACCTAACGAACCGACGAGCGAATATATATTTCATCGCGACGTAATAAAGTCGCACCAAAAACAATGCACTTGCGCGAAATAAAATCGCCGCGTGATTTACGTCACGTTGTCGATTAATCTATGCGCAGGTAATTCGTAGGTGAGAGCCCGAGAGGGGTCGGAGGGGGGGCGGGAAACGAGTTTATCAGGAAAGTATTTCGCGTCGAGGTGCGTGTTATTTGCGTTATTTATGCGTCCCACGAGCATCGGTGGTTATAATCGAGGGCGCGGGCCAACCCTGATTGCACATCGTTATCCCGGTTCAAGCTACCGGAAATGACGGGCTGCGGTGCCATGACAGAAGAATTATCGGACTGACAACCCGGTATTTAATTTTTTTCTTGTTTCACAAGTGGATGATTTTGGCGAAAAAAGAACACGCTTAACAAAAGTGTCATGAACGTGTTAGTTTCGGTAAAACGCACCTCGTACAATGTGGTCCGTGCACAAATCGAACAGGTTTTCAGGAAGCTTGGAAAATTATTTTTGTCATTGGTTACGAGGGGATGGAGGTGATGGATGCTTGAATCGGAGATTGTGAATGTATGTTGCGAAACTTTTTTTACACTTTAGGAAATAATTTTATCCTTCGCTATAAAATAAATCTATCCGAGGTACTAAATTTTGTATCAGTGGAAGAACTGATTAAACGAAATTGCACAGTCCGAAAACTAGGTAGTTAGGATTATCATCTACATATCTAGACCAGCTCTGTAATTAATAGACCTAATAATATCTAGATGTAAATGAAATATGCACTATTAGATATATACAGTTACATATTATGTATTCGTTGAACTCATTGTCTACAGGCTCAAATGAGATTTTATCAAACTCTGGGCATTCATCGCCTTTTTCGATTTTAATTGAATAATTTCTTTTCTTTTCACCATTCTGCCTGTAAATCTAAAATCGAAATATTATGTAGAATTAAACAAATACAAAACTAACAATAAGTTATCGAAGGTAGCATCTGTATCCTTGAATAACATGAACCATTTGGTGAGTGGTGCACCATTTGTCTGAGAGACGAGATGTTGATAAATGAAGAATCCGACAACTTTCGTATTGAGTTGCAACGTTGTCTTCCGGGAGTCAGAGGAGGAAATGTGGTAGGGGTGCTAACCCGTCATTACGTACACGAGAGTGCAGCCGCACAACGCGCCACGTGAGGCAAGTGCGAATGAAAGCCTCTGATAACCAAGATTTATAGCTTATTTCGTTATGCATTGTAATTAGCTTTGAATAGCATTTCACTTGGCTCGTTTGTACTGCGATCAGATAGCTCGTAACTCGGCTCGTAACGATATCAGACGGTGTATTGGGATATAGGTGTGGGGGAGGTGATTGGAGAAGAGGTTTGCTGAATGTCGCTGTCAGGTGGAGCAAAATATATTGGACCGCAAGGGTTTAATGCAATATTGGGGTTAAATTATGCACTAAACCATAAAGGAAATGTTATTTACTTCAATACTGATAAGATCGAGTGGATCAGGCTGATCAAGCAGTTTTATCTCCAAATATGTGGCTGAAAAAATTCTAACAAAATATTATAATTCTAATAAAATATTATTTCTAGTGTAAAAGACCAATATATTAATTGGTCTTTTACACTAGAAAAACAGGTGTCTCATTGGCGTTTCATTTCGAGACATTGAAACATTTTTGGTGTTTCTTTTGGGTGAAAGTGTTTTGTTTTGAGACCCTTACGTGTATACTATATCAAAGTGTTTCAAAATGAGACACTTGTTTTTGTACTGTATACACTGAGAAAACTAGACTTTCGGCTAATTTTAAACTTATAGACATACAACTTTAGTTAAACCAAAAATTGCTCAATCTGTCCAAATGAAGTTACAATAAATTGCAACATCACTTAAAATATCTTCTCAAATTTGCATCTTTTCTCATAACAGTTATCTTCATAAACTGATCTTCTCTCTCACTAGCGAACTTGTAAATGAATTAGTCAGTCAAGCAAAAGCGAGCTGAAGTTTCGCGATTGCGTCTGGGTCCATTTTCGGGTTGACGAAAATGGGAGCCGCTTACCTACCGATTCGAATAAATTGTTTTCGGTTGACGAAAGCTGAATGGTTTGCAAAAGGCGGCGATTACGGGGGTCGGAAAAAAGCCCGACGACGTAATTATGTGGGCGAAATTAGGCGGGTCTCCCTGAAGCGTAAAATACATTCCGGAAATGGAATATCGCTGGAGCGATTTGAATGTAAAAGAAGCTAATGTCGGCAGAACGAGCGCGGGAGGGTTAAAAAATAAAGTAACACTTCCCCCCTGCCGAAAGGAAGGTTCCGCTCGAGCGGAAGTAATCGTGGAATCAGCTGGTCTTGCCTTTGGTGGAGTGTTCTTTACGACAATGGTACACTTTTCGCGAGAGATTGCGCTGGTGCTCAAGGAATAATGACTGTGTGCGGAAAGAAAGTAGAAAAGGGGAAGACGAGAGTAGATTTGGTTTGGATATGCATGCGCGGTGTTTAGCTCACGGGAGAATATACTGTGGAGTAATAAACGGAAATGAAGAAGACTTAGCGGTCTTATCGCCTTCTTACGGGAATAATAAAGTAGTATCATTGAAGTGGCAAACGCGTGGTTGTTTCTTTAGATTAATTTCACTGTAAAAACAGGGGTCTTATTTTAAAACACTTTTGTCCCCTTTTTTAAAACGTTTTTAGGGGTTTTAAATTTTAACCTATATTTCTATGGAAAGAGTGTTTTCTAATTGTTCTCTGAGACTGTGACATTTTTTTTCATTAATTTTCGAGACAACGTTCTGAGGTGAATTTCTTTATTCGCAGAACATTGTCGTTTGGTTAAACAAATCCAGGCGGTATAGTTCCAGATGAAAGCATTTTGGAAAGAGCTTGAGCATTCAAGTGACTTTCAGGAAGTTTTAATCGAGAAACTATCGGAACTGAAAGTATATTTCGATATCCAAGTTTACTTCATTATTTATAAATTCTTTCTTTCGTTTCATTATCGTTTTGAAAGAACAGACTCTCGTTTCAAAATTATCATCTGTTATATCTTCCCGTATCGGATATCAAACTGTATCTTGTGAAAGGTAAATACAGGTTTCGTGTATTTACTCATTGTTTCCAGGGGTTTTCTTTAAATAGAGGCAGGCGGAGTTCAACTCCGAGTTAAACTCTTGACAAATTATCCTAAGTGGATTAATTAGCAACAAATACGAATCACCTGTATTCAACACTTTTAATTATCTTTTGTTTCTTATCCTGATGTTTCATGTATATTCACTACATTTATATTCACTAACATACATAAAAACTATATAAAAGAAATGTCTATTAGATCAAATTTGAAGTTGCTTAAGTTTATGTTCGTAATAAATTTGGGAATTATTTTCCGAAAGTAGTACCAACATAAACTTGTTGGTACTACTTTCGGGAACTCGTTTATGTTGGTACTGCTTTCGGAAATCAATTCCCGAATTTAATACGAACATTTAATACGAAGATTTATGATTTGAATCAAATGAAAAATTTCACTTGTAACAAATAATATTTGTTCAAAGTAAAATAAATAATTTATTTAATTCAAATCATAAATCTAGCAGGCATATTTGAATGAGAACTTTATTTAAACCAAATAAACTGTTCTCTGAATGTTCATGCTGTTTCTGAGATATAACCATCTTCACGGTTTTTCTGACATAGAACCTTCTTTCACCCAGGCGTCGATATAATATGATAAATTTTAAGTTTTCAGAAAATTAAAATGTAGGATTTTTGATAATAAAAATATCAGATATGAAAATACAGATATGAGAATATGAACCATATATGGAAATAAGTGACAAAACATATGGCCCATGTGTTTTATATATGGCCGTATATGTTTCCAGCCATTCCAATCATATATATCGCCATATGATTTTATATATCGTCATATATATGATTTTACCATATACTTCCTTAATAAATTATTACATTTTCATTGAATACACGAAATAATATACTTGTTTTTATAACAAAGAAAAATTACATTAAATTATTAAATATTAACTCGTTGTAATCGATATACACCGGGCAATGTGTGACTTACTAATGTTCAACTTGTACAAGCAACGCTCCAAAAAAACTTTGCCAAGAAATAATTTTAAAACAGCTTTTTACTCCCGCAAAATAATATGCATATTTGTTCAAACAAATTCCACGTTCTGAGATATTCGACGGCAGAATAAATCGTGTTTTTAATTTAACTGCGGATAAAGTCTTTTTGATCTCGGATTTCCTTATGGTGGTGCAATTTTCAAGTACGGCGGAGTGGCGGCGAATTTCTTGGTACGATGGCATCTTCGTTAAGAGCGTCGGCTTCCGGCAGGAATGATTCATTAGCGTGCATGAAACGCGCACATGCGCGACTGTGCGTACTTTGCAAATCTCTACGTTCAATGGCACGCCGTGATTGATGGCAGGATAATTGTATAAAACCGGAAACCGCTGATAGCGATACGCCTTTGTTTCAATTCGGAACAAACAGTTAAGTGGATGATGGGTTTGACCTATTTTATTACGCTGTACCGCACTTAATGTTTTAATTGCGATAGTTACACGCTTTGAACAGTGATTTTACAAAGCCAGTGAAAAATTATGACTAATTAATGCTTCTAATAAATTAATTAAACGCATTTATGCCACACGGAGCCGAAAACGACATTTTGGCACGTTTTTAAAACATTTTATAGTGTTTTAAATAAATTTCATATTGATGAAAACGGGGGTTGGATGCGTAGTCTTAAAACAAGACACATAGTGTCTTAATTAACATATCTAACCTTGCAGAGTTTCAGCATTGTAAAAATAAAAATGAATTCTTGTGATACTAAAATCATTGGGATTATTTTGAAATAATATTCAGTTTTTATGGAACTCCTGGACGCAAGTTGGACCGCGAATTTTCCGAGTTGTTTATCGTTTATGATAAGATCAAGTAGCTCGGCGAGCGAATAATCTTCCCGTTTAACAAACTTCAAACATTATTTTTAATTTGAAGGCCGCACAGAATTGTTTATCCAGGATGGCGTATAAACGAAAAAGGCAAACAAAGTTTGGCGCAACGCATCACCGCGAGAGCAGTTGGCTCTTATATTTTTGCTCGGCGATTGTTTTACGTCCCCGGAGGGTTATGAATGAAAATGAGATGGCTTAGGTAAACGAGACGCTTTAAGATGCCGCGCTTAATGATTTCATTAGCGACGGAAGAAAAAGGATCGGCCGCCGTTCGCGGCGCTGCCTCTGTCTCGCGACAAATTTGTCCGCGATATTATGCATTCCGCCAAGACGTCTCGTTTTGCCTACAGAGGCAGACAAAAATGCTCCCAAAAAGTATCGTGAACTTGAGACTGCGTGCTGATTAATGGTCTTCATTAACATTGCGGGAAATGCGGTTAACGTTTCGGAAAAAAGATGAAAGTTCGATCAATCGTACGGTCGAAGTTTGCGCAAATTGCAAGCAAAGTTACAAGAATATTTTTCTTTCGGTCTGTTTATTTTCGAATTAGAGGTTTGTAATCGCACGAGGAATGGATTTTCCATCATCGCAAATGGTGCAAACGATATTTTATGGAACAAGGGCGCGAAAAATCCACTTTTTCCAAAATGGCCTTGGACGGAAAAGTGCATTTTTTGGGCCCGTATGCCATAAAAGAATATTGACATAAACGCGTGCGACGGATATACCGCCTTCCCGAACGTTCGTAAAAACAGAATTTTATGAATATATTGTCAATACTTTGATTTCTATAATACGATATTTGTTCAAACTTTGCATTCAAACTATGCAGCTATTCCTTATGTCTTAAAGACCAAGTTTCTCGCTTACACTACGTAAGTAGCAGCAATAGTTTCAAAGATACTTTAATCTGAACCTGGGTGTGTCGCGCGGCACCGTTTGCCTAAGTTTAGGGGCACCAAGCGATAATCCCATTATTGCATGGGACCCTTTATTAAATTTAAAAAAAATCTCTTCAAATATTGAGATGTACGTTAGAAAGAAGTCAAGTAATTGTCGTATTCATTATCATTAATAAACGATGTTAAGAATTCCGACTTCGTTAAGTGTGGAATAATTTTTATTAGCAAACAATTCTTCCACGGAAGAAACTGTCACAGGAATTTACACTTACATATCAAGTAAATGATATGTAAGTGTCTTTGTCTCTGACGTCTGAGGGACACGGAGTACCAAGCTAAGAGTCGAACTATACCCGTCTGATGAACTTTAGGGAAGCATTATTAAATAACTGACATACTTCTTAAACTGCAAAAATAATTTCACAACGCGAATCGAACGAAATTGTTTTAAATTTAATAGTAGGATAAAATCCGAAATTTTATTTCGTAAACCCTTCTCTCTTAGAAATCTTCTGTTTGACACAGCAAGATTTTCCGTTTGCAAGGATTCCTATTGTCAGAATATGAATGTCATTCTGTGACATCAAGATATCTTGCTGTCACAACAAGATATCTGTTTGAACTCAGTAAGGACTGAACTACGCATGCGCAGCCGCAAGATATCTTGCTTTCATTTTGTGCCAACAAGATAGCTTGCTGTCACAGAATGAACATCAGTTTGCCACAGAATGAAAGTCATGTTGTGAAAGAACTGAATTTCCTTCTCTCGCAGAAGGATTCTTGTTGTGACAATAGGACATTTTTAAGAGTGAAGTTGTTTATAATTACATTTTAAACATTTCATTTAAGAATAATATAATATTAAAGGGATCATCCATAAAATACGTTCGCTTTATGGGGGGAGGGGGGTAATACAATATTATGACAAAGATGAAATTTACATTACAGTAAATAGTCAAAAAGCGTTACAATGGGGGAAGGGGTACAAAAATTGACAAATTCTGCGAATGTATTTTGTGGACAACCCCATATTAATCTTAAATGAAATCTTAATGAATATAGGATTTATTAAATTTTTTAATTTGCACATATGAATTCCTCTAGATTTTTTATGCTATATACTGAAAGACCTTTAATGAAATACTAAAACGACCAATGTATTGTTTTATTAAAAGAAGCAGTTTTTTAAAAGTAGCTTCATTATTTTTGAAACTTAGGGACATTGTTCTATAAGAAGGAATTAATTACTAAAAGGAACAATAATAAAGAATTTAGTCTTCTTTGATAAGATTTTTAAAACTGTTCTAAAGATGTTATTATATTTAATGTTCTAGAGATGTACACCTAAACCCACTCAGTTTGGACTTTAATCCAAAACTTATTTATGAATCTAACTCATATGAAATACTGTCTACGTATTTAGTCAAATGCATAAAACATATTAGATCTCTCCGGACCCAGATTGGGCGTTTCGAATAACTGGATTTGCAAGGTAGTACTATAATCAGCGCTTTATTGGCTATAACCAATTAACGGTAGCAATTAGTACAAGAACAAAGAGGCCGTTTACCCGAGGTATATAATGTGTCTCCTGAAAACGACTCGATGTTGAGTGCGTCTAGGAAATATTCGGGAAACTGCTCATTTTAACACCATGGAAATAGATTAAATATGTAACAAATTAGATTAGGAATTGATGATGTTAATGTTACTTGTATAAGTTGTGAATTTAATCAATCAAAGAGTAAGAAAGTGGCTAATAGCAAAGCGTACAAGTACGTGCCAATATGTATGTCACAATTTTGCTAAGATCGTGCTAGCGTTGTGCCAGCATGCTTGTTATCTGGGTACACTGAAACACTTCTGTAAAATTCAAATTTGTATGCAAAATAATTTTTGTTTATTTTCCTACTGCCTTTCTATTTAAATGTTGCCCTTTTTTAAGATAATCGTCGAGTTAATTTCTTTTTATATTAAAAATATCTTAATCAAATTAGCGCATACAAAAAAGTGTAAATTGTCCCATTTTATTTTGTGTAGAATTTGTCTGTACAGTGGGACAGATGGTATTATACAAGGGGAAACTGGAAATATTATATATTTGGGTACGTTAAAAATTAAGAATGTAATAATTTTATTGAGGAAATGAAAGAATTAATCGCAAGAAAGAAATAAAGTATTGTTTTAATGTAAATGAAGTGAATGTAATTTTATTAATCGTGTTTGTCTTTTTAGTTACGTTTACCTTTTTCTTAAATTAAATTAAATGTAATCAATAATTAAAATTATTGAAAATTTAATAATGTTTACTTATCTCAACCGATCATTTCAAAAGATTTTCAATGTATGTCACAAAAAGTATTAGTGATACAATTCTGTACTATAATCACATTTAACATTTTCTAATTTACACTTTTAAAACAATCCATTCACAGTAACTAGAATATTCTTACAGTAAATCGATTTTCCGATTATTATTTGGATAAATGGATTTCCGATTGCGATAAGAATAAAATCTTCTAACATAAGATATTCTTGCAGTGGGAATATTGAAGTTTTCTGTAAATTGAATACCTTTAGCAGCGAACACATGACTTAAGATGAAAATATTGTTAAACTGACTTTTTATTTTGATTTCAGGTTATCAACATGAAAATTAAAATAGGTTCTGGTTGAACAAATGTACTATCAGGCAAAACTTTTTTGCGAGCGCTCAGTTCATTTTCTTTTCACCGTTATATCCTAATCTCAAAAACTAAAGACACTCTGGTATCATTTTACAATTCAGCCTAATTCAACGTTTGACCACACAGAAATCACGCGCTTTTCAGGTTGAGACAAAGGCTAAAAAAAGACACATGTTTTCAGAAAGTTGAAAAACTAATGTTTTGCAAAACTTGTTGAAATCATGATAAATATAACATCCGATTACTGCAAGAATAATTATTCTTTCAATTAAAAGATTTAAATTAACATTAATAATAAATAAATCAACTTAATTTATTTTCGAGGCAAATGCAGATTATTCTTGCCTCCAAAACAATATTTTGCTCGCAAGAGGAAATCATGTTAAATTAAATGGATTGATTGTATTTGTATGATATTCTTAACATAAAGTGATTATTTTTCTGAGTGTATAAAATAAAAACTTACAAAACAATTATATTTCTTTAAAAACGTGCAAAAACTTAGCAACTGAGTTTCCCTCAATGCCCATTACAAACTTCAACTGCAGTTCGTCGATGTCGAGTAAAAAGTGAGCGTCCTAAACCTTCTTAATTTTAAAACAAATAGAAGTTTAAAATATCTGCATAAATTATTTAAACAACATCTCCAAACCGGGACAAGCTCCTAAACCTTTGATTGTCTTAATCAGGATAAACTTTTTGATACGAAATTGTTTTTCGCAAACACTGCATTACTTATTCGAAAGGTAGAATCGTAAATTACGTTCATTATTTAAATTTTAATTACTCGTTTCAGGTGACGAACATTGAACGGGGATTTAATTAGTACTATTTTTAATTGCGTAGCGTTGTTTGGGTACGAAAATGGAAAAATGAAATACCTTTCAAAGGCAGTGCAGAAATTGCGCACTCTAATTTCTGAAATGTAAAAAACGAGACAAAAATGGGGCAACGCGTGAAGCGGAATTGTTGGCGCAAGAAGCAATTTCGGTGAAACACAGCGTCACTTGGCTGCTTGCATTGCCCAAATTACACGTGAAAGTGAATGACGAATGAAATGTGACAATCCTCGAGTCCGCGCGGAAATAACGGCTGACGGAGCTTAATACATTGCGGCTAAAGTTCGGTCGTTGGCATTGATGCCACAGAAGGACTTGTAAAGTTCTGGTTACCGAGGGTATGATGGTCCACAGAGCGCTGCGGAAGGCGCTTAAGACTTTCCGAGGGTTGCGACTGCGAAAATCTCGGAATTACAATAAAACGCTGTGCCTGCGACACCCGGTTGATGTGACTTGCGACGCGTACTCGGGGTCGTTATTTCCATTCGCTACTTCCTGCGTGTGTCAATAAATTTTACGCGAGGGCCAACTTTACGTTCGGTTTTATAGTACACGAACTAAGACGATCAGATGAAAAAGGACGATGCTAAGTGGCTGAGGTTGGTTGGAAATGACGGGAGACTTTCGTAATACTTTTTCGTGAGTGTCAAGGTGAACGGTCAAGTGAGGGTCAAGTTGGAGCGGCTGTAACCTAACTTTTGGTGGCCGTGTGAATTGCGATTTTTCCGATGAAAAATGTATAGCGAGACCGAGTGTTAGAAAGCTCAAAATCATTTGCCATGAAATAACGCGTGGAACGAAGATATTAATCTTTCATGAAACGAGAAATGAGAAAAGTTATGAATTTTCTGTGGGGAATTTTTATCGTGGAGTGTGGTAAAAGATTTAGTTTATGTAAGATTTGTTTACTATAAAGTTATTTTTGTTGTTTTTTCTGGTATGACAATACATAATCTTTTATGCAATTGCTTTACTTGTTTTTAAACAAAAAATTTGTAAACATCAAAATCTTATGTATTTTTTCGTATTTCAGTGATTATGTATTTTTGGATTTAAGTGATTAGCGTATTAAAAAATTTATTTGTCGTATTATGTGTACGGAAAGTACTCTGAAAGTTCCTCGAGCGAAAATTGAGTACTTATCCTTGCACTTGATGTACCGTGTGCATCACAGGAAGAAATGACTTACTTTCCGCCCTTGGTACATGATATACTATTTTCAGTTTTGCTGTCTTTTATCGAAGCTAATATCTATGAGAAAACTGAACAAAAACGATATTTCAATATCTTTCAATTTTTTTCAAAATTAATTAATAGAAATATTATTATATGTCAATTAATTAATTTTTTAATTTCATGGATTTATTGGAGCTATTGGGGTCGTGAGAGTACTTCCACCTCAAGATATTTTGTGTAAAACAACTTCACTTGATTATTTTACTAACAACAAATTTCACTGATGACGCAGAACACGAAACTCATAATGAAATGTAGATTTGGTTCTACTTTTTATGCAAAGTTAAAAACTGATTTAAGAGTGCCGACAGCTACTAAATAATTTGTTTTCGAATTATCAAATGTTTTCAATCTTTTTATGTAGAGTTGTTGATTTTTTTGTATTCTCAACCCCAAAGTCGTAAACACTGGCGTTTTATGTGGCTGCAATTTTTTAGGCGCGTTTTTTAGTTTTTTTAGAAACGTTTTAGATACGAAAAAAGTTTTTCTTGGTATTCGGATCCGAGGTTACCGGAGCAAAAACTACATGTTCATGGACAGGAGCATCTTTATTTTCCAACATTTGTTACCGACATTGTTTTTGTTGGTAACAAAAACAATGTGTTTCTGTAACATTGTTTTTTGTTACCAACAAAAACAGTATCACAACGTCGAAGTTTATTGTGCATTGGTTGTGACTGACATAAATAGCACAGCAAAGGGCTCGAAAATAGATACTTGAAACTTTAAATCGCGCTGAAAATCATTCACTTTGTTCTATCTGTAGATACGTTATGTATTTTTTACAGAATTTCGAAGATGGGGATTCATTTCGAGGCTCTGTGTACACTACCGAAAAACTCGATCCAAACTGCACCTAAGAAGCTCATTTTCTCATTTTCTATATAGAAACTAAGTGTTTAATAGATGTGATATCTCTGAAGCAAAAAAAAAAACACTGGTCCACATTTGTAGTCCAGTGTTATTATTGAGTGTGACAAATTATTTCTTCTATAACAATTTTAATGACTATATACAATGACGAAGTTACTATAGTATTTTTTAATTATCTATTTGATTATCTATTATTTAATTATCTATTACATCACAGATGAAACGTTTCATCAAAGAAAATGGTCTTTGCCACAGTTAATATTCAAACCTGAGCATTCTTGCATGAATTCATTTTCATATAAAATTTTAATATGCAGTTTTTAAATATTTGAACATTACAGATTGAAAGTATTTTTGTTTAATTGTTGTTAGATATGAATCAAAATATGTTACTAAATATTTTGATTCAGGAGAATTTAAATATTGACAGAATTCGTTATTATAAGCATATTAAACTGAGTTTTGCAAGAGATTAATTAACCTTTTACAAGACAATAATTGTCCCTTTTCTTTTTTAGAGTAAACGAGGCACAAAGATAATTCATAAGGGTAGCTGTAGCGAAACGAAAATGGACATGTAAAAATCTCTTGAAATGATACCCGAGGCCAGCGTTGTTAAGGATATGAAGAAGAGGTTTACTGTTTCTGCGGGGCATATATGCAATTCTCAAAAACCACTTCTCGTTATACTTTTTAATTTATCTCGACTATATCAAGGAATCTACTTTTATTTGTACACTCAAACTTTATACGTAATATTCTTTACAACGCTCGACCTACAAAATAATGGTAATTAGTACATCATTATTTACAACACTTATTCATGTTCTTTCCATTGACAATAAAGAACTCAATTTTGAAATTAAAACCCTGTATTTCATTTGCCACCCTTAAACATCTTTAATATCTGCGAACTCCTCATCACGGTAACATTACTTTATTTCATCTTCCTCTTTATTGCAACGCTAAATAACTGAGTTGCCCAAGTTAAAAGAAACTCGAAGATAAAGAAACGGGGATACCGAGTTTCCTGACAGTTTGAATGCACTTCTTTGCGCGCCATGTAATATGAACTACGTCGCGGTACAAATGTCGAATTGCTTTTATTAAAAATCCGTTCGATGACGCGACTACGTTAAGGCAGCAATTTGATAAATGCGTCCGAGCGAAACCCGGGATCCGCGCATAATGCAAATTTTTGTAATCATATAAGATATATGCACGGAATTATAAGTACAGTATATATCCACAATAGTGCCATATTTCCCTTTCAATGGATGGCACTAGAATTTGTTCGCGACTTCTTTACATTTCCGTCCGGCTGGAATTATGCAAAGCAACCTGGCTGCGCTCCAAAACATTTTTGCGTTGCATTGTCCGGTGTATCCGCTGTGTCGGCTCATCCACGTCACTGTCCCGACAGTTTCGAGCTGATTTAAGATATTGAACGAGAAAAATGCGCATTTATCAGGCCTGTTACGCCGTAATGCTTATTTATTCGTGGTTCCATAAAATTTTAAAAGGAGACAACAGATCGATAGCAAACTTTGTCGAAAAATGAGTTTTATGAAACACCAATCACTGTTTTAGTGATAAACACAAAGTAATTTATGTAAAATAATTGTAAATGTTTAACAAGTAAATTTTTCTTCGCGTTTTGTTCAGGATTTTACGATATTGTATTATTTATACGTAAAACCCTGCGTATCAATTATTTATGCATTTACATGAAAATATTTGTTTAAGGATGTACGGAGTCAATATGACATTAAGTAATACCCTTGGCAGATTTTTCTGTTTCGGTTAAGCGAGCGGGATTCATTGAAATGGACAACTGTTCGAGTAATTACAAAGTTTGTCATTGCAAGTACAAGGGTGGTGTAAATTGGGCACACTAGCTCGCTGTTTGCGACTACACTCCGATAAATGTTCATGTGAATCAAGCTGAATCTACTTGATTGGAAACCGAAAAAGTCGGTCTGATTGTACGCAGGTAAAAGCAGGTTCGGGACAGAAATTATGCAAAATATTTTGTCACATGCAAATATCGACCAAAGTATGTTCTAGGCAAGATGGATTTTCAATTTTTGCATTCATGATTACTTGAAATGTTTTAATGTGAATTCATCAATAAATCAGTGAACATGTGGAGTTGGTGACGGAATAATAATATTATCAAAAGTGAATGCGGAGGCGTATAACAAAAAATTGAATCCCGCGTTTATGCGTCGTTGATTATTGTGGTTTCATGTATCACTGGTAATCAAATTGGCTCGGAAAATAAAATAAATCATTCTTTGCGCGTAACCGAAGCAATCAGGGAGAGTTTGTAATGTCACTAATTCGAGTGATTAAGCGTTTGATGGCGGTTTGGGAATTCGTTGCAATCGAATTGAAAATTGAAATATTGTCGATCGTTCGAATTTTCGGGTAACGCAAAGATAGAGTTTTTTTAGAGAGTCAGTTGGTAGAGTCACAGTTTAAAACAAAGAGAGAGTTATTTTTGACATATTTAGACAACTTTTAACAATTTCATCTTGGCGTTTTAAGTTATTGTGGCAGTGCAACAGTGCAATAAAAGTAGCGCATTTTCTCTGAAAATACTCGTTTTACTGATACTCATTTTACTTACGGGATTTAATTTTTAAATAAACAAATTAAAAAACGCATTAACACCGGCTTTTGTAAGTAATAACGATTTTTTGAAGAATATATTCCTTATGAGCCTTGTTTGTGCCAACAGTCATAGAATGTACCATAAAACATTAGCTCCACTCATTAGCGTGGGCCCAAATGAGGGCCACTCTAATGACCATATAATATGAAATTATTATATGGTAAGTAACAGCGCATTTATTGCGTTGTTTGCACTTCATTATTTTTGTTGGAATGGATCCGTACGAAGCGGCACACAATACATGTTGATTACAAAATTAAAGTCACCGACAAAGCACAAGTTCGTACGGTCTTGAGATGTATCGTGTGCAGTTTCCCTGGAAGTCAAGTCCCTGAGTTTATGGATAAATAATCTAGCGTCGACCCGTACTCGGTGTAGTGCCCTTTACCGTTGTCTTTAAGCTATGGAAACTGGATTGTCCGAGACGTTGTAAAATGGAAGCCCAAGCGCTGAAGCTGAAGGGATAAAAAAGAACAACGAACAAAGAAGAAGAAAAACGAAATAGTTTGTTATTTCGCTTGTAGCGATGGAAAAATAAATTTGCACTAGAATGTTCAATGTTTCATCTGATCTTGAGTTCTTTTTTAACGTTTTACTGAGTATCAAAGAAAAAGATTATGATCGATAGTGTTTTAAAATTGATAAGATTTTTTTTACATCAAAGGGGTAATTAATTAACCTAAAAATTACATTTAATTAAGATATTAAGACAGCTAAATCCCTCGTTTTTATTTACATAAGTTGAAATCTTAGTTCAAAATGTAAATTCGATACAATGTAATTAAATGTTGAGTATTGATATCCCAGTGTAAACAACGTCTGTCTTTGAACGTAAAAAACGACCGGGCTTCACGTAACCGTGAATAACTGATTGACAGAGACAAATGAGGGGTCGTATTTTTCTTGGTATAAAATGGTCGAAAACACGTTCCGTGTCCCGTGCTTCGTTACTACCTCGACTATTAGTAATTTTCGTACGTACGAAAATTGAACTTGTTGTTAAATACGTGGTCGCTCAACTCATTAGATGGAAAATTGTTTTATCCAAATGACAATTTAATTAGAACTTGGATTACAATTTTCTGCAACGCTAATTTCTATGTTAACGAAGAAATTATTATTTTAAACTTAAATAGTTTTCGCACAGTTCAAAATGTAACCTAATTTTCTAACAAAGTTAGTTTTTAAAATAACCTGATCAATGAAAGATTACTAAGTTTAATAATTTCTGACGGATCCCAAAATGTTCAGTTGTCAAATATTGTTTAAACGCTCATATGCAAAGTTTAGAAAAAGTAAAAATTTTGTATTATTCATTAAAACATTTATTTAGAGTTGAAAATAATGTAGGAAATATAAAAAATACAGTCTTTACAAAGTGAAGTAGACAGTAGTTGTTTAATACATTTCACGAATTCAATATACAGAATATTACATCCTTTATTGAGTATTTTAAAGTCCTGGTAAAATGTTCGAAGAATACATAGCTAAGTTAATCAGTAAGTTCTCTTTGAGAACCAAAGTATCCAAATATCCAAATTTCAGTCAGACCCTTACTTTCATTTTCTCAACGATAAAATGAAAAAACCTAAACCTCTCTTTTGCAATCATTAATTACCTTTTCCCCAAACTGATATGCGCAGTCTCTATGTTCCCCCAATTACCCCACCGAGGCATTCCGAGCTATTAAAAGGGGCTCCAGCAAATTGAATTTCAATTCAAATCAGCCAATTACGGCGTGTTTTGAGGAGGGTATCAAAAGGGCCATCCATCACTCTTCGCGAATTCGGTTTTCGGCTGTCGTCGGATATCCTTTTCGTATTAATTCCGGAAGAAAATGAGAACGTCAAAGCTGGGCAGCCGGTCTAGGCATTGGGTAACCAGTTTGCGCGACTGTAAGTCAGTGCGTCAGCGAGCTGGCTGGGCGCGAGGGTGAGACGGCTCTTCGGGTCGAGCGCTTTATCAACGTTGTAAACGAGCTGTCTGCGTTATTGCAGAGGTGTCTCCGTTACCGCGAAAGCTGACGCGGCGCTTCTAATAAAACGTTGCCGGCAGGTGGCTTGCATTGTCGAGATCGAATGTGGGCCGAACCGGGCAGCCCGGCGGAATTTCGCCAGTCAAAGGCACGTCGCCGACTTAACTGCGACGCGCGAAAAGTGCAGCCGGGACGGCTGTCGCAGTACCTTCGATCGCAGATATGCAATTTTAATCTGTCAGACGCGAGGTGTCCGATTTTGCAATTTTCAGTTTGCTTGGCCGGTGCGAAGCTGGGCGCGCTGAAATTGGGATTCGGAGACACTTCAGCAATCGTTGGAAAGTGGAGAGGAAGGAAAGGAATTTTGTATTTTCGCTCTGGGTGAAATGGTGTTTATGAAAGAATGTTGCAGTTTTACGATATTTTTTTCGGGTAGATTGGGTCAGCTGACAATTGAAAATGCAGCTGTTAACTGGAATTGGAGGACAAAAATGTTTTCAGTGTGATATGATATTCCAGATCAGTTACGAATGAAACGTGGGATGTATAAAATACTAATATTTTCAATAAAAAATAACTTAAAATGCATGACGTTACACTTCAGTAATTGTGTATCATATTGTATTGTGTGATACTTGTTTTAAAGTATAATCGTAGAGAGATTAGTTTAACAAATTGTTGTTTTTGTGTTTGTACTTCTAATCAAAATTACTCTAAAATGTTTTATAATATGAATCATTAAGATTACAGTAATATATATTTAATTTAGTTATTGCTTCGCTATTAGAAGTCATAGAACTGCGTGGAAAAATAGAAGTCTGGGTCATAATCGCGAGGCAGCTTAATGCCAAACCGATGCAATCTAACCTGTTTTCAGTTCATTCGTATAGCGGATAAGCGGATACAGGGTAAAATAAAAAAAAATAATTTTGTAGGAAATAATATATGCTCTGGAACAAATAATTTTATTTTATTTTTCAATTCAATCAAGTCGAATATTTCTAAGTGTATACTGCAATGGAGAACTATTAGACATTTTAATGAAATGTAAACAATATGTATAATTTAAATAATTAACGCAAATAACTGTATTTATTTAAACGTAGTATGTTGACTTATAACTATGAATAAAGTGGTGATATTAAAATTGTATACATTTCTTCTATCGAAACGTGTTTCCACAATTGAACTTTTCTGATTCATCAACTAGTTTTATCTCTGCGAACCACTTACTGCACTTTTATTGCAGAAACATAGTGCGGATAATCGGTTCACATCTCGTGAGTGAAAAACTATCAAGCAAATCACTAGAATTCATATAACCATTTCCCATTTCCTGCGATATTAAATAAGATTTCCACGTTTTCCAGACTGCATGCAGAATAGCGTAAATTATCTTTCTGAAGAGCACACTTTCATTCTCCGTTCGCCTATCGAAAACATCATTTTGAAAGCTCGCATTACGCTCGTAAATGGAACTCGCAAAATGCATTTTTATTTGAATACTTTCAAATAGCATTTCTTACATTCTTAACAACAATAAATAAATTCTCAATAGTATTTTTGAAAAAATCTCCCCAAAACAAAATTCTAAACCTTAAACTCTGACATAATTTCTTTCACTTTGACTTGAAACTTCCTCTTCTTTACCTCAATTTTTTCCTACAGTTTTGCTACGTTGTGACCTCTAATACATTCAATCTCGAGAATGTTGGAAATCTGCAGTCTCCGAACTGAAAAGGTGCCGGAATGAAAAGAAAATAGACGACGAGTTAATGGCGACAGTGTCACAGTTTTTCGCGACTCTGTCTATGAAGATGAAAAAGCGGAAACAACGAGCAAGACGCGGCGACTCGGAACGAACAATGGGACCGAGAACGCGTATCTCTGCTGGCGCCGAAATTGCCGCGGGGAAGTCGCGAAGTTGGCGCCGAGGGAGCGCGAAATCCGCGTTCGACAGACTTATTCCGCGTGGTGTAATTACGCATGTAAACGCGCAAATTGTCTGCGTAAACAGGGCGGCACATGTGGCATGCTTTTGGCGCCACGGCCAACACTCTCTCCCGGCAGACACCGCCAGACACTAAGCAAAAGCGACGTCGCAGCGCGGCGCTAATGTCATCGCGATTCTCGTCGCCTCGACACCGGAGACATGTACAAACTGAAATTTCACTTTGCTCCTTTGTCGGGCGGCTAATATGTCTAGTCCTATAATTAAGAGCTGACGAAAGTACACGAAGCGGGCGAACTTGCGAACATCGACGAATATTCAATTTCGAAATAACATGTCTCGCACCGAGGACCGTTGTTGGACAGATTTCGTTCAGAGGAACGAGATCGCACGAGCGCTTCGGATTTGAAACAAGTGGCGCGTGTTCGATAACATTGGGAAAAAGTGATTGCATGTTATTCAAGACAGAGCATGTGGGTGTTCCGTGTATGTTTTACGTGTGTGTGCATGTATGTTTGTAACATAATTGATGTAAAAATGATTAATTAATCAAAACAAAACTGAAAGTATTGAAACAAATGTGGCTGACATTCGACTACAATGAATTTCCGTGTCCAGTTAAATTCCGTCCGAAAAAAACCCACGTGCGGAAACTGCCTTATTTTTAAAGATCAATTGGAAATCTTCTTCCTCTTTTTATTGGGCTTTCATCTTCAGTGTAGACGAAACCATACATTTATCTCGTTAAACTCGTAGTTTTAAAAGTTATATTTTGCGTGCATGTAAAATTCAGCATTTTGTCCATGACTTAAAGTTAAAATGATTTTTCAAATAATGATTGATCAGTGTTATTAAAAAAGTCGTAATTTATGACATTAAAGGTTAGGGATAAGAGCACTGAAGTGTTACCAATTTGGGTATTGATCTTCGTTTTCAACGACAGTGTTTACAGTACAATCTGGAGACGGCGGTCTCTCTGGATGGACGTATTTGCATGGTGAGATAGACACAAACGTATTGTTGGGGTAACGAACTGTTTCTCTATCGCAAATACTTTCGTCGTAACGGAGAATGTGTTAGGGTAATTAGACATTGCTAATGGTTAATCTCTCAAAATCACGACATAAATGTTTATCTCACCTGATAGATGGTACCGAATAAAGAGGGTTAAGCTGAACTTACCTGAAACATATAAAACAATGGCCCAATTAAATTGTATATAGATAAATTGTATAGAAATAAATTCAACTAGTTTAAGGGGATCGTCTGGTGCTTTTGGACAAAAAAAGATTTTTGACGAATTTTGTTTTATTGCATATTCTAATACTTTGACATGTGCTCTATGATATGGATTAAAAAAAACACGTAGAAACTGTTATTTTTCATGTTTTCGAAAGATTTTTAGTGATTGTCAGAGAACTTCTTACTTTGAACTCGATTATCTGGAAAACTTTTTTTACAGAAATTCTGAACTTTAAAAAGTTAAAGGTACACGCATTTTGATCCGATTTTGATGTAGTTTTCGTTAAAATGTTTAGAATTTAATAATGAATAGATTGGTCAGACAGAATATTGATTGTTAAATTGGAAAAAAAGTTATTCTCGTTAATTAAAAAAAAAACCCGGAAAAAGCCCTATTTTTGGCCTGTTTGTGACATTCTTTCATAAAGTCATAGATTGCCAAAAAAAACTATAAACGCTATCAAAATTATGTCTGACAGATTTTTTCAAAACTGACATCCGAACGTTTTGGCGCAAACTAAAATTTAGTTACTAAATTGAAATTGAATGAACATTGGTGTACCTTTAACTTTTTAAAAATACCCTATATTTGATTAATTATTAACAAATATATGATTTGTTTTAACTTGTTTTGCAACAAACAAGTTAACTTTTGTTTTTTATCCATTGATATCTCTTTGCAAAACAAATTTCATCGAATAATCGATCGAATAGTTCAGATTTTACCCATTTTACCAGACGGTGCCCTTAACTTGAATACATGCTTTAATTAAAAATGAACTTATTTTAAATTTTAGTGAATATTTTTGTAACCACAATTGCTACAGAAAAATTACAACTTGTCGATTCAATAATCTGGATCACAGAAAATTACCAGAATTTCGAAGCGTTCCGAACCATAAAATCCAACTCCCATAAATATCATTCAAAAAAGAAATGTCAATCTCGTGAAGCCTCGAAACCCATCCATCATCGCCAATTGAAAACAATATTTACCCGAGCGGTATAAATAAAAATACGGGAAGGCGCGCGCAAAGGCACCGACGCAACACTCGGCTGAAAAAATGAGTTATTGTAAGAGCGACGGAAAAGTCGCTAACGATTGGATAACGTGAGATGTAATATTTTTGCGTGCGGACCGGCCTCGTTTTTCCGCGGATGCAATTACCCGGCAGCGTCGAGCACTTTTCTTTCGGCAATTATTTCCGAATTTCGGAATTCCTGTTTCGCCTCGGGTCTGGCAGGTAATTCGTCGCGCACGATGGATGGATGTATCGAACTGCGCGCGAGTGAGGCAGATCCTTTTTCAGGACGATAAAAGTAAAATGAAAAAGCGCCGGCAATGAGCTAAAGAGAAAATGCGGTTTCGCCCTCGAGAGGCCGTGTGCGGCACCAGGATGATAAATCGCCATCTTTCTTCGCAAACTTGCGCGTTTGCGCTGTCTTCACTGTTTCGAGTTTATCCACCACGAAAAATTTTAATTTCCACCAAAAACGAAGTTGAATTTAACCGACTGTTATTCTGAATTTTTATAATCAGTCTTTCAAGGCGGTAGACATATTTATTGTCGGATGAAAATTTTGCATGCAATTCATTAATACTATAAGGATTTTTTAAAAGGAAAGTACTCAGAAAATAATTAAAAAAAACATTATACAGAATTAGACAAACATCGAGACTTCATATATAGAATTGCGGACGTAAAATAAAATTTCGGCTTTCAGAAAACTGAAAATAAAAATGATAAAACAAAAATTGTTTGAAAATATGTTGTATAGTGAATGCAAATGAATACATTTCAAAGATATCTGAATAACTAAACTAGTTTTTAATACAACGGTGATTATTTAACTATGTGCCTGTCAAGGACGTTGGATGGATTACTTGTTAGGAACTGGTGAGACATGTAAACTTTATCAAAGGAGCTAACGAACTGAGCGTACCAGACGCTGACTAGTAAATCTGTTGATCTAAGTAGTCAGTCTTATCATCGATCACACTTAAATTATACTATTATTATATACGCTTATTAATCAATTTCGAATAAGATTTTTTAATAATCTTTGAAAAGTTGTCTTATTGTTTTTAAAAGAGGAACTTTTTCAGAAGTAGACTATTATGTAATTATGTTGACCATTGTGATTATAATAAAATAGAGTTTTCTTATAATAATGCACTTAAAGAAACTACGTGTTTTATAAGTGTGTTACATACCTTTTGTGTTTTACCATTTCAAAGATAGGTTAAAATTTAAAATACTAAAATGTGTTTTTTTAATTGGGGGCAGAAAGTGTTTTTCTATAAAACACTTGTTCTTGCTTGTGGTTGTCGCCTCAATAATTATTGAATTAAAAATTTGGAGGTAACAATTTCTGCAAAACGAGATGGCACATGTCTCAGTGCACATCTATTAATATACAAAAAAATACAAAATTCCAAGTGGATAGTGTTCAGGGGAGATCATATCTTTATTATTAAAAAAAATGGCGCTATTAAACAGAAAAATGGGAGTTTCCAGTAAAAATACGATTTTATAATTTTGTACAGAGAAATAAACGAATAAATTAAAAAAAAAACTATATTTTATGAATTAAAGATATATTTCAGGCACAAGCAACCGTATCTGAACACATAGTGTTGAGAAAAACTCGCTCGAAGTTGTCCGCGCGCACTCGCCGCCTGCTACACGCAGTCACATTATTGGCAATTACGCTTAAACTATTTTAAATTTTAAGCTGAAAATTTAACACAACATTCTTGAAATGTTGTAGATTGGGAATAAGTAATAAAAAATCGATTTTGAACAATCTACATGTGTATTCCCCCTTAAGATGATGTCGAAAGTCTGCTGCAACGGAGTTCGTATCTTTTTTTAATAAAAACAAAAAAACAATAATGTATTGAAGATTTGATTACTTTCAACAAAGAATTACAGCGTATTTTGGAAACTACGATTTTTTACACATCGAAAACTTGTTTACTTTTTGGTTTCAGTTAAGTATAAACGATAGATTTTTCGTGATGGGAACGTGTAAAAAAGTGAACAAATCTCGCTACGATCGCTGAATTAGAGATTAATTGTTATTTTTGTCGTATTTAAAGAAATCTGTAATGTCATTTATGACGTTTTCGGCATGTCCAAAGCGTGATTACCGACATTACAGATATTGCAAAATACGGTTAAATGACATTGTTTGCATTCATTTAAAGTCCAGAGCGAGATTTTCTCACTCATTGCGGATGCCGGATCAGGGCCAGATCGATCATGTAACGCATGTTTCGGCCGGGAAACCCGACCGGGCCCCGGAATTGACACCCGACCGGGCCCAGGAATGGAAACCCCAGCCTAGCCCGGTATGGCCCTGGCTGGGCTGCTCCAAACC
>JABFPB010001662.1:0-23861 GCA_022817645.1 Ceratoteleas bidentatus | reverse complement strand
TGTCGCAGCCGGACATCCGCGTAACCAAATATTGACAAGAAAATCCGGTTGTAACAGCCGGATTCCGGTTGTGGCAACACGGTATTTTTAAGAGTGTTGAATCTATTAGATCCAACATCGACAACATAGCATAAATCTCAACTCCATAACTATTAAACTAATAATTCCTTCACCCAGCGAAACCTGAATATCATGATTCATTGATCACATCTGCTATAAAATCTTACGCGCAAAGCTATTATTGTCTTACGACTAATTATCCGGATTGATAGCGTGTTTGTAAAAGTGGCAGCCTTTACGACGCCTCTGCGTAGGTGATTATTACGCTAAAGATTAAATTATGGCTGCGGCCTGGTCATTGATGAAAACGTTGCGCCACCTTGAGAAAAAGTGCCCCGTGAGAAGTCCGACGACTGATTTATTTGCATATAGATTAGTTTATTTTAAAAAGTGACACTCTTTCTCAACTGACTGGTATAAGACTATTCTTACCGAACAAACAGTGTCGACAGTCATACGTTTTCAGATCAATCCGTCAAGGCAAAGTAGACAACATGTTATTGTTGTCCCAGTTGGAAAATTCTTTTAAAAACTGTTGCAAACATATATGGATAGAAACTGTAAGAAACCAATAAGAACCATCCAAGAATAATTACTTAGAGATTGAGGGATATTATCAAAGATCCAAAAATGTACTAAAAATGTTTCCAGCATGAAAAATTCCAGACACTGAAAGATTCCATTCGTAAATTTAGAATATTCTCAGAATAAGTTCAGAATATTTTCTGTTATTGAACCATGTTTACCTGGGTATACATATTTTTCAACAAGGATCACGATAGAATTGTTTATTGCGACCACTTATACTCAATTAAAGCGTCAAAGCCGTCGGGTTGGAGGCAGACGCGTATAATGAAGCGTGAAGCCCCGTTTCGCGATTGAATATTGAAAAGCGTGTGTTTTCTGCCGCAGACGACGAGCGCAAATTGCATGGCGGTCGGGGACAAGTACATATTTATTGGCTGCGCCGAAGGAATAGTGCGCTGCTTCAGTCCCTCAACTCTCCAATTCATCACCACGCTCCCGAGAACGCACTATTTAGGAGTGGACGTCGCCAAGGGTCTCACCATAAGGTATCCGCAGTTGCTAGGAGATTCCCCATTAAAAATGACAAAAACGGATAAGCGAAATGCTATTTGTATTCAATCTGTAATCTTACATAAGATTTTCCACACGTTGCAGAAAATAAAGGAAGCAAAAAGTGGTCCTAAATCTGTGGATCCAAGTTCAAATCCCATATGAAAAGTTCTTTTTTATTTATCTAAAAAAGATTTGTTAAAAAGTTTTATTAAAAAGTTTAGTTTTTTCTCTATTTAAAATTGTTAATTAAACTTTGGTTTTTTCTGCGACTGGTCCAAATGTCAAATATATGTAAATTTTTTTTTTTATTTATCTTCTAAGTTAGGATTTAGGTTTGCTTTTCTTGGAATCTATAAACTCATTGTATTTGAAAGCAATTCTAACATTCTCGTTCCGTTCCAGTCACATGTCGCAACATCCGCAGAATGCGAGGTACCCGGACGCCATCGCTCTGGCATTCGACGAGCGCAACAACAAATTGACCACGGTGTACAATGACCACAGCATCTACGTCTGGGATGTACGAGACATACGGCGGGTGGGCAAGTCCCACTCGTTCTTGTACCACTCGGCCTGCATCTGGGGGGTCGAGATGTACCCCACGGGGCCCGAGTCGGTGAACGCGATGCCATCCAGCAGTTTTGTCACGTGCTCCAGCGACGATACCATCCGGGTCTGGAACCTGGAGAAAGACACGCCTGCGAATGAGACGATGTACAAAAAGAATATTTATAGCAATGTAGGTTCCTTCGAAACGTGTACTAATTTCACTGAAACCAATTTTTGTGGCTTTGCTAACTGAATTTTTGCGAAAATAGTTCTGGGCATTCCAGTTTCAGAATCCATAATGATCTGAAAAATTAATAAATTATGGTCTACCAATTTTAGTACACCAATTTTGATAAACCAATTTTGGTACACCAATTTGGTTACTCCAATTTTGGTACACCAACTTTTGTACACCAATTTTGGTACACAAATTTTGGAACTCCAATTTTGATATACTAATTTTGGTATATCAATTAGCTATACAAACTGTAATTGTATTCATAATGTACTGTTTTAGTTATCCTTAAATTAATTTACATATATTCAGTAAACAGAACCAAATTTCCCAAATGCAATGTGGATCTAGACTACTACAGGAGTTTCGACAAAATGAAGAACACTTAGTTCACAACTCCCGCAGTCGTCCCATAGGATTATCTCGACAAAATTGAATAACTTCTTAACTTGGTCCCGCAGGAGTTACTGAAAGTCCTGTACATAGATCCGGAATTGACGTACTTAAAAGACTTGGACTTAGCCGCTGCGGGGTCCTCCGAGAAAAACGACGCCTCTTACGACGGACGAAACGGCGTTAGGTCAATAAGGGTCAGTCCCGATGGAAAACACCTCGCCTCGGGCGACAGGTACGCGCACCACAAGAAATATGATAAACCATAGGCTTCGACGCAGCACCGTACTTTCGTTGGAAAGTACGCAATGTCAGCACTGCCGTCAATTTTTGTTGCCATGTTTCTCCTCCAGATGACCGAATGCTTTTTTCGTTCTGCAAGTAGAAAGCCGGAATGGTCCTCGTTTTGAAACGGTTTATCAGCATGTAAACAGTGGAAACCGGGACAGATAAACGGGGGCTAATCTCACCCTTTTTGCAAAGATTACAGTCATTTGTGATCCTTCTGAAACTTAGAATATCGTTTTACTGATTGAAAGTCATGCGATCCGACAGAGAGTCTGAAGTGGCACTTTTCCAACTTCTTTTCCTACCATCCTTGGAACTTTTGATAAAAGACTAAATTCAGACAAATTCATTTTGTCTAGAAACTAGAGATCTATTGCTTTTTAACTTAATCTCCTTGTAAAAATAACAGCTCTGAAAATATCTAAAAATCTCAGAAAACTTCTGAAAATTGAAACTATCAAAGTTTTTCAGAGATTTTCAGAGATTTTATTTCTACAAGGGTTGTTTTTCTTTGATTCATATTATTAACTTCATTTGACATTTAGGTCCGGCAACATTCGGATCCACGACATCGCCACGCTAGAAGAGGTGTGTCTGATCGAGGCGCACGACGCTGAGGTGCTGTGCCTCGAGTACTCGAGGTTCTCGGCGCATTCGGCTGACGCGCCGCGACTCTTGGCGAGCGCGTCGCGCGACCGACTGATTCACGTCTTCAGCGTCGACCAAGGCTACAATTTCCTGCAAACCCTCGACGACCACAGCTCGTCGATCACGGCGGTTCGCTTCTTCAACCAGACCAATCAGTCCAACCAGATACAAATGGTCTCCTGCGGAGCTGACAAGAGTATCATTTTCAGACAACTGCAGGGAGTACGTGTTACAGAGTCATAAATAAAACTAAGGAATTAACAGAGGATGTTCCAACTTTAATTGAACAATTGTCATTGTTTATTCAAATAATTCATTGTTTTCCGAAATAATGTTTTGTTAAAAATTTTCCGAAATAATGTTTTGTTAAAAAATTCTGTGGATTTTGCAACAGACATTTCAAATCCTTGAAATGTTAGTTCCCTTAAATCCCATGGAAAACCTTGGTCCATTCCAAATGGTTGTTAAGGAATTCCAATGACTTTCCAAATTTTGCATTTTTTAAGCAAAAAATCATAGGTTTTCTGAATAAAGAATAATTGTTTTCCTAATTTCCAATTAACTCTTCCCCAGGATATTTAGAAATGCTGTAATGTAAATTTCTAATATATTATCCTTGTAAGAGAAGTATAAATATTGAAGTATATGCATATGGAGCTTATTCAAACAGGCTACAATGTGTTAATACATCTATACGTATCTATACTTCATTTTTAATAGAGATTACACTTTTTTACGACGACTGCAATAAAGTAAGAGAAAGATGACGGTAAACTAACGGCCGTTACTTTCAGACGCCTGGCGGCACGCCACAATTCGCACGCGGACACAATGCGCAAGGGAAAACGACGCTCTACGATATGGAAGTCGATTCTGGTCAGAAACATGTTCTCACCGCTTGCCAAGACCGAAACATCAGGGTGTACAACGTCGCGACCGGCAAACACAGCAAGACGTTCAAAGGCTCGGTCGGGGAGGACGGATCGCTCATTAAAGTAGTTTTAGGTAATTTTCGAATGATTCTTCTTATAATTACACGAATCTAAGGTCAATTGTCGCAAATGTAAAATATATAGGAGAGGGGATCAAGTATGCTGGAAAAAATTGACTTTCTACTTCTTCTATAAAATTAAATTTTTATTTCTACATTAAATAGTGCTGGTATTGTTTTATAATATGAAGTTTTTGAGTCAGAGATTTTATAAAGTTGTTGAAATAAGAAACAACTCCTGTTAAAAGTTACTGGGAATTTTGAAAACAGTTTAACTTATCGAGGAAACTTGACAGTTTGTAGAAATCTCCAATCTTTCCTAAAAATTAAAATAGTCGTTATGAAATCTTAGACATGAAAAAGATGGATGTCAGATTGGTGCAAGTAAATGATTCTCTTAGTAAACTTGACATTTCACTGAGTAGATTTTACGGATCGATTTCAATTGAGTACAAATGTTATTATGTCAAAGTATCTGTGTCACTGTTCCCAGGTAAAATGAGTGTGGTGTTTGGAAAGGTGTAATTTGATTTCTTATGTAATGTTGCATGGTTATGTTATGTAAATTACTTCATCATTCATGAGCACCGTTTACTTGCATCAGGAATAATATACCTATTCATTATTTCTAGAAATTGAACATTTTTTATTAAGATAGTCTATTTTCAGCTAATTTACTTTAAACTTCACAGCTAAATTGATACCTCAAAAACATACCATTGTAACTGTATTAACAACTTTTTTAAACATATTTTTAGAAAATGTTTATGAAAATATCAGATTAAATTTCATTTTTTACTTCATTATTTAAATTTTATAATATAACGACCTATATCTGTTTCCACAGACGCTTCCGGGATATACATAGCTACCTCATGTACAGACAAAACCTTATGCGTGTACGACTACTACAGCGGCGAATGCATGGCCACCATGTTGGGTCACTCAGAACTCGTCACAGGACTGCGGTTTAGCCCTGACTGTCGGCATCTTGTTTCGGCCAGTGGCGACGGCTGCATATTCGTGTGGCGAGTACCCCACGACATGGTTGTCACCATGCAAGCACGGCTACACCAGCAAGCCATGCGAGCTGGAAAGTGAGTGAATTTTACACCAAATCCCCCCATACAATATTTTTCACAATTTTTAATTAAAAATGACTTTTTAAAACGTTTTATAAACGGTTTATAAAAGCTTGTTAAACTTTCTCTGAATTTTTAAAGAAATCTTTTTTCATTGGGAAATTATTAAATCCGTTTTAGTGAAAACAACATTAAAATTCTATCATAATAACTCTGATTCATTAGTTATTTTCTGAAAAGTTTCCCCATCAGTCACACATCAGTTACTCAAACGATTCTTCTTCATTTCCAGGAAACCATCTCAGCTAAACGGTACCGGAATCGACATCCACATGGAGAACGACACGTCCCATGCGCCAGAATTCTACGACCCTAACGCGAACCCAGCGCCACCTGGTGTCGACATTGACTACAGGTTCGGTCAGCTGCCGCTCTGGGCGAAGAAGCAGATCAACACCGTGAGGACGGAGGAGAGCACCAGCATCACTTCCGGTTCGCGGTCGCTGGGCATTGACCTGCCGAAGGGCCGCTGGGCCCAACGGGTGCAGCAGACCGACGGCATCAACGTCAAGTCGGTCTACGAGAGCGACGAGGTGATACCGTTCCCGGCGCCGAGAGTTGGCACGGATTCGGACGGCGGTGGGGGCGGGGGCGGTTCCAAAGACAGTTCCATCGACAGCGGAACCGAAACCAAGTGTAGCAGTGATTACCGCAGGGATGGGATTATTATTAAGAGGGTAGGTTGGGTTGTTTAAGTGGAAGAGAAGGAGAAGAGAAGGCGTACCCTAATATCACATAATATTTAGTAAATATTTTGTAAATACTTTTAAATATTTTTTAGATTTAGAAAATATTTGAAAGTCCAATGTAAAAAAAGTTTAGTAAATATTTGAATTAATTGAATTAATAAATATTTTAAAAATGTGTACAAAATATGTTCTAACTGTTAAATATGCGACATCAAATATTTACTACATTATTTGCAAATGTGTAGAAAATATTTGCACTATTAGGGTAGCCTGGTGGAGATATTTATAGGGGAAAGTACCCAGCAATCGAAAATGGTTTAACGACATTCAAAATAAGAAAATATTAAAAGCATACATTTTATGCTTTGTAAAATACCGCCAGTTTTAATATTCACATTATTCATTATGCCCTTGTATTCGAAAGCAAAAACTGCAATGAATAGTGAATTAATTACAAATAATAATGCATTTTTTTATTTTAATTCATTATTAAGGTTAATGAAACTGTTTCTCCAACACTCTAACACTGTATTTAATTTGTGGAGATGAGAAATTTAATTAATATTTAGATTATTATAGTTTATTTTAATGTTTGTAAAAACTGTTTGATTGTTCGAAACTCTCCCCTATACATCTTATGTCGAAATTATGTAAGAACATTGTAGATGCTTTACAGAAGGATTCACTTAAACATAACTCAGTCATGTTTAATCAAACTTTAAAATACACTGAATTGCAAAAGCAAGGTTTCGAGAGATATTCAATATCAGTTTTGCAAAATAGTAATTGGTACATTACTCTAAATATGGAAATGAGCGATGTAAACTGAGACCGAAATTGCAACAACTTTCGCTTCAATATTTATCATTAAATCCAATTTTGTGCCATAAACATGTAAAATAACTTTGAAACTTAGAACTCAAATATTTCGGAACTATTATTTAACTTGTTTTGCCGCAAACCCACAGAAATTATGGATAGTGCGAAAGTAATCAGTTAATGAGAATTTGAATTTTAAGCAATGTAATTTATTAATTGCTTAAATTGGGTTGGGTGCAAAAACCAAATGAGACATTAAAAATATATGGAATCCAAATTAGGTAGCTTAATTGCAAAAGTATGTGTTAGCTGCTGTTATGTGAATATCTTCTTTTTAATTAAAAAAAGTTGCTCAAAATTAGGTCATAATTAAAAATGAATTTATCTTGGAAAATGTTTTTAATTCTTGAAGTATCATTCATTTACCTAATTTGTAACTGAACGTTTAACGAATCTTATTTAGTTGAAATGAATACGAAAACTCTTCTTCAGATAGTATTACAAATATTCTCTTCAGATTAGTGTTAGCAGTATTTCTTACAACTAATTATTATACAAATAACTTTGTAGGACCGTAATTCTCGAAAAAGTACACAAGCATTAATGAATCGCGATTGCACCTTCAATCTCAACTCAATCTCATTTAATTATTACAACGAGACACACGCAGCTTGAGCTAATTATAAGAGTGATACGCTTGAATCACAGAAGTTGACTTTCGTTTCTATGTGTAACGCTCGAGCTTTTTGATTTAATCGTTACTAACAATTGTCATAGGACGAGGAGGAGATTCAAACGTTCACAGACAATTACAGAGAACTCACCGATGATGCTAAACAGGTACTAACTATTGCTGTAACAATGCTTTTTGTAAATCATCAAAAGACTACCTCTATAATACGTTTCACGCGACAAGCGAAATTAACAGTTTGGCTGGAAATCGTGTTAGATAATCGAAGAAAAAGAGATTCTCTTGTTCGAGACATTGAATAGTAAACGAAGTGACTTTGGCACTTATTCAATTGATTGAGCTCGTCTGTATCGTATTGAATAGTTTTTACTTATTTTTGTCAGAACAAATACAAGATTAACGCAATCTTTTTCAGTCGATGGTTGGTACGACTGTTACGATCACTCGGGGTAGTAGTATATCCGAAATCACTCGGATATCCAGGAGCAGGCACCATACCGACGACAGCAGTCTAGGAAGTTTCAAATTCGAGGTAATTTGTCATTCTACATACATAGATGCAAATCCGTCGCAGTTCTCAAGTTTGTTTGAAGTATGTCGTTAAGACCTATGAATATGTACAGGATCACGAAAGCACCGAACACGACGGTGACGTCGAAGATTACTCCGAAGGTGAAAACGGCACCACTGGCTCGGAAAAATCGAATCATCGACTAATGTACTATCCTCCTCCAGAAGATACTGTGTCTAATCAGTTTACTGTTAATGCCATGGATGTAGAAGAACTTAGGAAGTAAGTGTTTGGGGATTTAAATATTCAACGTCTATTTAAATATTTTATTTAATTAAAAAAGCTGAGAAGAATGGAGTTACACGTTCTTAATAATTCCTTCACAAATTATTTCACAATGTCTAAGATTTCGTAAGAAACATTCGATTTTTGTAGGAACCGTGAAATATTTCCTAAGAATTCCTAAAAAATGTTTTTAACCTAATGGCTATTTGAATTGAAGGTCCCAACGAAGGTCAAAGAAACCACGAGGTTCTGAAAGTGGTCGAACGAGTGAGATGACTGCCTCCGGAAGTCAAGAGGATTCCGATTCGGAAGGTGGCGCCTCCACGCCAAGCGCCGAGCGGAACCCCCTGTCGATGTTCTCGGAGACGAGTTTAGAGGGTTACGACCAGCTGGCGAATCAGAGTCATCGAGAGAAATTCCTTAAGAACGCATTTGAATCACTCAGCGGCGCTGAAGAACCCACTAGTAGGACGAAGACTACCAGCATTAGTTCACAGTTTCATGGAAGGTATGAAGGATTGCAATTCAGGATTTACAATGATTGCAGTTTTATTCATAATCAGTTAATGGTTGGTTATGATAGCAGGATAAGTGGAGTGGATGAGCACTCGGTAAATAAGACTCGGAACGCTGCTGTGGTCCAAGCTGCCAAACAGACTAGAGGAGATGTTGAAACTGCCAAAAAGAGGGAAGAGTTGCAACGGAGGATTGAGGAAACGAGAAGAAAATTACAAAGCGTGAGATATTTTTTTATTGATATTTTTATTATAAATATTTCAACCATTTTTTTTTGCCTCATTACTATCCAATTTTTCCTTCTCACAGGTGGGTTACAGGTCATCCCTGAAATCCAGCCAGAGCATTGCCGACCTGAGCAGCCACATCCCGGACAAGCACCACCGTCAGACCCGGCTGAACACAGGTAAAAAGCCCTTCGACCTAGTCGCTCGACCAACTAACGCTTGCAAACCCATACTAAACCCGAAAACCAAGCTTAAACGTCCGCAACTAACCAACAAGCGTGCGCCCGTCCCGGGGACACAACCCCCGGCGAAGCTTGAAGTCCCCAAAGAAAAGCAGGTGGCGCTTCCCAAGAGCCAAACCACCGCGTGCATCGTGACTCACGCGCGGCCCCGCGTCGATCGGCCCATCACGCTCACCCTCAAAAAAACTGAAAAGTACAAGCTGTCGCTCAACAAAGCCAACCACTCGCTTCCCGAGTCGCCGGTCTGCGAAGAGCTCAAGGTGCTCAAAGAGCAGTGCAAGCGCAACATGAGTCGCTTCGCCAAGTTTGCGCAGAAGCACCGCTCCTGCAGCTACTTCATCGGCCTCAACGACAACGACGAGACCATCGACAACATCGCCAAGTCCTTCGAGAGTCTCCCCGCCATGAACGAGTGCAGCGCCGACGAGGACGAGGAGAACGGCAACTTCAGCGACGACTCGCTAGAGGGCGACTTCAAGAACCCGCCTCGCCGCTGCATCAGCGACTACCAGATCAACATCCGCGTCGAGAACCGCAACCAGGCGAACCAGGCGCAGACCCAGAAGACCCTCACCCGCTCCCAGGAGAGCATCCTCTCCGACGTCTCCATCGAGTCCTTCTCCAAGGACAGCGCGGAGATCCTGGACACGGGTCCCCTGGACAACGACCGCCACTCCAGCGCGAGCTTCTTCCTCTCGCGGCGCCGGATGCAGTCCGGCCGAAGCCAGGAGAGCATCCTCACCGACGAGTCCGACTACCAGATGTTCCCCCTGAGGGAAGACGCGGACCACCGGAGCACCGAGAGTGTCCTCACGGACGACTCGGACTCGATGGTGAAATCCGCGCCCCTGGAGATCCTCTTCGACGCTCATTACAAGCGCCGAAGACAGCGCTCCGAGAACTTCGACAGCGTCGTCGAGGAGGAGAGCTGCGCGACCAGCCAGGTCTTCCGCTCCAAGTCCCTGCAGGACACCAGTCTGAGGACCGCGCAGAATGTGGAGGAACCGAACCCCGGGAGGACCTCGCGCCTCTTCTACGAACTCAGTTCCAATGATATCAACCGGAACGTAGAGGGCGCTGGGAAGCAGGATTCGAGGGGCGTCCTGAAGGTGGCGCGCGCGCCGCAGTCGATGGTGATAGTCAACGACTTCGTCGCGCACAAGCCTCCGAAGCCGAAACGCAGTTCATGTCGAACACAGAGCATGAGGAACCGGGTGAGACCCACTTGGAACAAGTGCAACGTCGACCCGGAGGCAAATCCGGAGAACGATGGGTACAGGAAGTACCAGACACTGCCGATGAGGCAAAATCAAGACACTTCAGGATATTCTTGGAGGGGGGAAGGTCACTTCGAGGAGCAGTCGTTCTTCAGTCTGCAGACGCAGGAGAACCAGAAGACCCAGCCGACGAAGGAGGCCTTTGAGGGTTACGACTCGCTGGAGACTGCGGCAGAGGAGCAGAGGAAGAGCAGTGTGGATGTGAGGATGAGTCGCGCGATCGAGGGCACGGTGAAGCTGCTGTCGCAGGAGTTTGAGAACCTGGTGCGCCGGGAGCAGTACCTGGCGAGCTGCCAGGTTCGCCAGCAGGAGCACTTCGCGAAGCTGGAGGCTGAGAGGGACACGAGGCCTGGGGGTCCGGGGGTCAGGAGGGGAGATGGGAGGGGTCTGTCGGGGGAAGACAGCGACTGCGCGGACGTGTCGGCGATGGACCGGTCCATCTTCGAGAGCAGCTCGTCGACGCCGCTGTCGAGCTGCGCGAACTCGCCGAAGCGCATGTGGCCGCCGGCATCCAGGTGCCACAGTCAGATGAAGTGGACGAGGACCTTGCCGACCATCAGCCAGGCCATCCTGCCGTCGAAACAGTACATCACAGGTACTGCAGGCGGGGGGATGGAGCGAGGGGGAGGCAGGGGGGTTTAGCTTCGGGGAGGATGTTGTGGATAAGGCGAAGGGGAGGGGGTTAGAGGGGGGTTAAGGTAGTTCTATCGTCTAGGACCGAGGAAATAATTTGTTTATTTGAATGATAATGTATTTTTAGGCAGTTTTGTTCATCTTTTCGTCTTGCTGGCTACACAATTTTTCTTCAACTCATTTCTTGAAATTCGAGACTTTTGGCATGGTAATTTTATCAATTACATTGTTAGTATAATATATAAACGGAGAGATAAATGCATGTAGTGTTCGCTTTCTCGAAGACGATGTAGGAAAGCGTCTTGAAAATTTTACCAGTCATTAGTTGTAATGTAAAGTTCCTATACCTTCCACGTATTTTTCAACTTTGATATTACTTTTAGATTTGGGCAATATGAGCACCATTGCTTAAAAAATTCATAAATAAAGTTCTCATAATAAAATTCTCTGTGGATGGATTTTCACGATAGAACTACCTTAATGAAGAACCTTGGGAAAATGAGACATACTTGGCTCCTATATGGGTTATGTAAATTTTACGATATAGGTCTTTTACAACCCTGTCCAACTGTATATGTTCCCGGGTTCGAGATTTATCATTTTACAGTGGGATTCACTTGAAAATGATCATTTAAAATCTTCTTCTGTACTCTGTTCGTTACGTAATATGCCATATAGCAGATTTTAACGTAACAGGACAGGACCGGAAAAACCTGATAGGCCTGATCTTGTAATAGAATATAAGAAGTATTATTTATTTGTAGAAGCTCGATATTTAAATTGTGATAATGAAAAACTTATTAGGTACGGAATATAGTAATGTATATAGAAAAATGTGATGATAAATGTATGACCCATATGGTTGTATATTTTTTATGGTCCATGTATGTTTCATTTTTATAAGGATTTTGATTAAGAAATGTCTCTTTTGGATAGTTCGATGCATTAGATAACATGATTGATAGATCTGTAGAAAAAAATTTGACTGTAATGATGGACTGTTCATTGTTTTCTATTCTACCCTATGTAAATCTGAATTGTGTAAGTTTAAATAGATTTCGGGATTGTTTAGTTATGGAGCACTGGTTGAAGTACTCGTTTTTATTTTTAATTCAGATAAACCCAGAAATTGTCTAATAATGAGACAGGAAAAGAAAATAGTTAACAATACCATAACTCCATAACAATAAAACTTCCCTTTCGCCTTAAGTCCATAGTTATTATTGTCGGTGTGTTTTATTTGTTATAACGCGACGTCGAATCATTTGCGGATTCATTTGATACCGTTTTTAGTTTTATTTACCATTTAACCGCGTTTCGTTATTATTTATTGTTCTCGCGTTATTTGTTGTGAATAAAAATGTATATTATTCCAGCATTATTATTTAATTTAAGGACTGACTTCTCGTATAGAATCAACCCTATAAGTGTGAAATATTCAG
Organism: Ceratoteleas bidentatus; assembly: GCA_022817645.1. Classification (NCBI taxonomy): domain Eukaryota; kingdom Metazoa; phylum Arthropoda; class Insecta; order Hymenoptera; family Scelionidae; genus Ceratoteleas; species Ceratoteleas bidentatus. Next base: position 11,143 of record JABFPB010001662.1, on the reverse strand, counting down.
TTTACAAGGAATAAACATTAATGTACCATTTAAAACAAATATTTCTGATTTAATTTTGATTCCATCGATTTTTAATATGCATCCCTATTTCACACTTATAGGGAATAGACAGTAGTGAACAAAATTAGGGCTCATAATGTCGCACGTTGCAACTGACATAAGACTAGGCAATTCATAAGTCATGTCTACTCGTAAACCATATCATTCAAACATATGCTTGCATCAGTACAATGTATGACTCGCCGATTATGTTTTACAGACAGCGTTTACTTTTCAGTTTTGTAAATACATTATTATACAACTAAACGACACACGTAACTCCGTACGAACGTTATGCAAACGACGCATGCATTTTCTTTAGTTCTTCAAGTAACGTCTGCTTTCTCTTTGACATCCTGCACGCTCTCGCATTCAACGCAACGAAATCTAATTCATGTGTTCTTTTTTGTTCTTGATGTTGCAATGTAGATTACATTCTTGTTTCCCCATGCTACTCCTAATATCGACAAATATTGATACCAAAAAAGGAAATTCAACAAATCCACTCCAAAAAGTTGCTAAACATTTTGAAGCTGTATAGTGAGGTTCCAAAATCTGGAAATCCTGCAGACTCCAAAACATCTGAATCTGTTATTACTTTCATCACTAACAGTCTTATAGATAGATTCATTCAAATTCAGATGAATTCCACTTAGTTGAATTTAAAAGTAATGAAATCTAAATCCAGAAAATTGCTATCCATTTGAAATGCAATCTGAAATTTATTCTGTTCCTTCAGTATCCACCTAATAGATAGATATTTCAAATTCAAATTTCAGATGCAATTTCACATGGATTGCAGTTTGGGATTTAGATTAAGTTACTTTCAAATTCGAAAATATCTCTTTCGTAGATAAATATCTGTCGTTATTAGTGTAACCATTCTGCAACCGAAGTGAACAAAATAATCTACATAACTTCCCACACGTACACGTGTGACCTAATGAGTAGTATAGTGCATGAGTGTGTGTTGTCAACAGTTGCCAATAGCAAAGGGAGACCGGCGCCGAAAGTTGTCGATAGCGAGGAAGAGGGCGCTGGCATGCGACGTGCCTGCTCTCTCAGCGATCTGTCCATCAGCCCGCCAAACAGGTTACTGCATGGTCCAGGCCAAGGTAAACCTTTTCGGATTCTCCACTTTATTATCTCCATCTTATTCTACAGCGTCGATGAATTCCATCGAGTAGTTCGAACAATTATGCAGCAAGTCGTTAGGCCCTAAAACCGTTCTTGTAGCGAAAACCATTGGCATTGTACGAAATTTCTGCATAGTGTTTTGTGTCATGCATCGAAGACAATGAGCATGTCTTGCATGCGATTCTCTGAGATGATACTGAGGAGCCTTAATGTTGAAATTGTGGTTGTCATTTGGTGGAATTAATGGCTAATAGAACTGGGCTGCAGTTTCAGGGAAAGTGACAACGAAAAACCCAAATGCAGGGTCACGTGGAAACGGAAGCAATATACCCACCATGCAGAGACATGTGTCTTCGAAAAACCATTCCACGCATATTACACGCAGCAGCAGTGTGGGGGTTCTAAACCAGGTAGATTTTTGTTTTTAGATGCCTCCTAGGTTCCCAGAAAAAAATGCATGAGAAACCATCAGATAAGCCTATCTATTTCCATATTGGTGGTCCAAAATTGTCAAAAATGATCAAAAGTACACAGATACAATTAGAGATCCAATCAGGGAAACAGTATTCTAAATCAGTTATCCCAACCAATATTCTTCAAAGCTAATTTAGAGTCAACTCTGAGAGTGAATTTGGGAGAACTATCTCTGGGAAGCTTTATAATGTTTAAAACATCAGTTGTCTACACTATGTATAAATTACTTATCCATTGTGAAATTAGTTGTTGGAAAGTTTTATGTTAAATTGTTAGGATTACTTTGAGACTAGTATATTAACATCGTCTGCCGTTACAGCAAAGTGATTCAGAGTCAGATGCTGGAGTGACGAACGGCAGAGGCTGGAACAATCAGTCTGGAAACAGCAGGATAAACGCGCTGATGCGACCCACGATCAGTTCGCAAAATAAAGTGAACCATCAAAACAAGGCCAACTCATCCAACTCGAATCTGCCCTCGGTCTTGAGGAGGAGAGGCATGCAGGGGGCCTATTCCAGTAGTAAGTTATTTTCTCGTGGGACACTTCTCGACTTATCATTTATCAATTTGGTACATTGGAATTTTAAATAAATACTGTTATTTTTTGCAGTTAACTTGAGTCAGGTTGGAAACCAGGAAGACTCGAGCTCGGAAGACACATCCTCCAATGGAAATGGCAGCGGAAAACCGTCGTTGCTTCAACGACCCAGGAGCATCAGTATTGACCATTCGGCGACGAAGTAAGAACTGCATTTTTTAGCAATTCTGTAAAGATTTCAGAGAAAGAATCTGTAGTCGAAAGCAGCAGAAATTTTCAAATATTTGAATCAAAATTTTGAATTGAATGTGACCTAGTGCAATGGTTACATAAATTTGTATATTTTAAATTTCGCAATTTACTTATACAAATTCTGCTTAGTTTAAGCGTTCCTGTGAATTCGATGAGAAGGACCGGCTCTACAACGGTGATTACGAATGGTCGACCAAATGCAGCTGGTTCCAACAGTCGAAATCGTAACCAGTTGGAACCAAGTCCGCAGGAACTTCCCGTCAAGGATACGGATCGAACTATCGATGTTGCTAGTGCAGAACGTAAGTTTCTCATCTCTGGACAATTGAGTTATATAACTGCTGAGTTGCTTTGGTGAAAAATGAATGAAACTACAATGAAACTACTTTTTGTGCAAAATTACGATATTATATAAATGCTACATCTAATATCACAAAATGTATTTTCAAAATGTTATCTTCATCACAATGTTGACACTGCTCCTAAAATTGTCATACTGTATTTCATATTTCAGCGCATAATACAGTCGGTATCCATATTTTCACGCCAGTTTTGTATCACCTTCAATGCTATTTTTACACATAAAATATTTGTTTATTCAATGCCGAAAGAATTAATGTTTTCGTTCACACTTAACTAACAATGACACAATTAAAAACGCACTGTTTTGCCCTTGCAGTAGGCACGGATAACAAATTAGGTAAAAAGAATTCGCCTATTGAGAATGCTGCGCTGTGAAAGTTGTAAACAATAAATGAGAAATTTGTAAGTGATCATGTTATGAAGCAAACTGACGATGTACAAATCATTTTGAATTGAAAATTACGTTTTTCGTAGTTTATCGAGGGAGCTTTGTTCATAGCTGAGTGCCGCCATTTTGGATGATTTTACTCTCTGATCAGATTTTTAGACCATTTTCGACTTAGCCGTCACTTTTTTGATTGTCTGACAAATTTATATCTATATAAACAGTTCACTCGACTCGTCAACATCCAACACGCTTATTGCCACTAAATTAATAATTGCGACTGCAAATAACGTCACGCAATAATTATTAATTCGGAGAGCAATAACGGCGCCAAATCGTTTCGTGCATTCGTAAATTACTTCATTGAAATCACAAAGAACGTCATGATGAACAAACTAATCATTATAGCATGATCTCATACGGATTTAATATTACAATTGCATGTTGCATGATCCATGATCTCATCCAAATGTTTCAATAGTCATCCTTTCCACCTCTGATTACACAGTCATTGTTATTTTGTAACATCCGCTTTCTTGTTAATTACAGGCAATTTTTAATTTATTACAAATTCGTTTATTACCAGAGATGCATTAGTTATAAATTAATGCCGACCCCGATAACCAAGATTTACATAAAGTTCAAATAAATTTAATCAATCAGTTATAATTATTTATATTTTATAAAAACTAGGCTCAAAACAAAACTGTTTTGAGCCTAAGTTATATTTTGTAAAACAGTGTGTACCCTGCAAACAATATTTTATAGAAACCGAAAGTTTTTAATTACATGATTTGATTTTCAATTCCACACTATTCTGATTCATTTCAGTGATAAATCATTATTTTGTAGGACAAATTTTTTATTTTTCAAAAAAATCAATTTTTGTTAATATCACTGTTTGTATTAAAATATACAAACATGAATTCTTTTGCATTCTTGCCAATTCCAATTAAATAGACATTTTAAAAAAAGTTTATCTTTAATTCATGAATTGGAATTTGTTAAACTATTGTAGCCTGGAATTGATCAATCCAGATTAAATGAATTCGTGATGATTGAAATGAATGTGGTATTTGGCTAAAAATCCAAGTTTTTTCTCTTTGTTTCTTTTTAAAAATTGATGCAGGGTAATCATTTTTACAATTTTTACAGATTATTAACATGAAGTTTATGTAAGTCTGACAATCAGGGAAAATTTTTTTATTTTGTATCCTGTAAGAAAACGTCGTATTGAAAAAATACTTACAGTCATTTTGGATAAAACCGCATAAAAGCATCGATACATACATGACTAACATCTGTTTCTGATAGTATTTTTATTTTGAGCCGTTTTTGTCTAGACGTTAAATATGCAGTAGTCTAAACTATTAACAGCATTTTTTAATAAGATTGCTACACACAAACGAATAGAGAGGAATTAGATTCTGCCATTTATTTCATTACTTTCTAGTGTTAAATCCAGTGACACTAGTTTCAAATGCAAACTAAGCAAATTAATTTAAATTTCAAAACATTCTGTTTGAAATGCCGACTTAACTCGAATTTGAAAACAAAATGCTACTTCCCATTCCCTTCCACATTCTTACATTCCCAATTCCTTTCTATTCGTTTGTATCAAATATTTTTTGCAGACTACACTTCTTCCTAACTTTACAATTTTTCAATTGACATTTCTTAATACGTTGTACCCCCAGCAGAAAATACTGAATAGAAATGAATTGAAAAAAATTAAACTGAATTCCAAAATGGCAAGATTTCGGATTCAAAATTTTAAGACCCGTAAAATTACTTGAAATTGCATGATTTCTTCTAAACTCATGTGAAATTGCTGTCAGTAATTCTGAAACGATATACCCCTATATTCTCGCTGTTAATTTTATTCAAAGTGCATAAATTACTCTCTGTTCAGTAAAAACATGAAGTTTCAGAGATACCAGTATAATAACAACATCTTATAATTTTTGAAGTAACTAAGCAATTCCAACCAGTCAAAAGCAGTTTTAATTTAAACTCCGAATCTTCGCATTTTCGAATCCACTTTAATTTTTTCAATTCTCTTCCATTCATTCCCATCCACTATTTTTACAGGGCATTTTTATCCTCCCTGACGAATCAATTTCCCATCCACACTCTATATCCAAACCATTTCTTTCACAATCCAATTAACACTCAATCAACCATTTCCAGTGTCGACGCAGCTCTGTTCCTCAATCGCCGACGAGTTGACCCGAACAGCGGACAACGTGGTGCAACTCTACAAGAGGTTGACGATGGACAGCAGCGGCGACGCCAGTGGCGCCACCATCGACAGGGACACCATGCTCCGCGGCCTCGAATCTTCCGTGAACGAAGCCATGCGCACGCTCCGCCTGGTGGTTTCCGGGAGCGTCGAGGACGGGAACAGTGGCGCCACCTGCACCAACGAGGCCACCGCCAAGTTCCAGGAGCTGCTCGCCGGCCAGGACCAGGGTAAGGTGGTCAACATGATGCAGCAGTACTCGGAGCTGCTGCTCTCGTTGATGAAACAGAACATGGGGGCGCCACAAGTCAGTCACACGTAAATGCCCGCTGTACTTACCGCTTGTATGTGGCGCCACCTCGCGCCGGAATTGTACATTGGCCCAATGTATCGAACGTTTGTACATTTACACTGTGATGCTGCGTCGTCAAGAAATGTTTGTATGTGCAAGGCCGCCGGAATTGTTCGATCTGCGAATCTTCAGACAGATGGCGCTGTATTTTTCTGACGCGGGTCGGGGGAGTAGGTGTTGTCTGCATCTACAGTCTAGTTAAGACACTCGGGCTAGAGGGAGCCATGAACATGCCAATTACTCGAAACTACTAGGCTAAGGTCAAGGTCAAGGACACGGACATTTGACCTTGAAATGAACCGAAACGAAATCCAAGGGTTACAGTAAGAAGATTGTTCTTGTAATTAGAAGAATGTTGTTGTAAGAGGAATATTCTTGCTGTGATCGGAATCTTCTTGTTTTGAGGGGATTTTCCAAGGACTTTTTGTGAAAACGATGTGTAGGGTTGTTTTGAAGGTCGAACGTCTGTGTCCGAATTCAGTACCGATTCCACATTGGTGTTTCGTCAAACTGTGTATTATGTGCTACGTAAGTCCTCGAAAATTTCTTCCGTCGTGTGTTTCGCGGCACCGCGAGGCCCTAGTTTTCGAAACTCCTTTTTTCCTGCCGAAAACGCCGTTGCGCAAACTCAAACCATTGTATTCGCGTCCGATTTCGAGTTTTAACGGTCATAGTGAAGAATACCGAGAGGAGTTGAGGTGAAATTGACTATTTTTTTAACGAGAGGTGGCTATTTTTCGTAGTCCGGGCCCCGCGTGACTCTGCGTTTCCACGACTCGTGCTCAATGAAATAGCGAAACAATTCAGCGACGACAAAATTGCAACAAATTTCAAGTATTATTGTCAATGTGTATTATCGTTCGCTCCAGTTACACGAAATTGTCGTTTCCTTCGGGCGACACTTATCACTCGCTACGAAGTTGCTCTTATAGAGCAAAACTTGCGTCATGAATTGTGCCATTGCAACATTGTCCTATTATTTATTTAATGCAGTTTGTGCTTGTATCCGGAAATAATCGCAGATAGCATTATTGCATGAAAACACATGATTATTCAAGTGCAATGTGGAGTGTAATTTATTCGTTTAAGTCTTCTTTTTATACGGTTCAATCCACTTTTATTTGTTTGGTATGTATCTGAGAAGGCATACAAGGTTTTGTTGAAAATTGACTTTTATTGCGACACATTTAAGCGCGGTTGTAAATCATAATGGAAAATTATTTTGAAAATTTACGATAACACTTTAACGTCAAACGCGTCAATGCAAATAGCGTAACTAATATTTCGAGTAAAGATACACGAATTTGGAAGTAATTGCCCAACACGTGTGTATCGTGATAGAGGATGGTAGAAATCCAGATTTACAAAGACGAATATTGTAGACAATTTGTAAATTTTCCCCATAGACCTCGTAAAGGTACGATTATCTTAGCAAAATGTTCAACATTCGACTGGAATTGTATATTCCCACTTAATTACTTTCGATGTAATTGCGCGAAACGTAAACTTTGATTGCTTCGCAAAGGAGAAGTTCAAAGTCCACTAGCTCAATGATTCCACTGAAATGAAAACGAAACTTAATGTTTGTACTGCATTTTAGCGACACGATTTCGATCAATCGTCGACATTTTTTATTTTTCCCTTTTAATAATCTTAGGTCGAATCGTAACTTAAAACGCTCGTGAATAATTGTAACATTAATTTCATCGCATTAAAAATGATTAAAACCATTCTGCGTGACGTTTTAAAAGCATTATTTTACAAACTTGCGACGGCTATGTGTTTTAAATTTGAATTTGCGAAGAACGATAAACTGTTTCGTTTGAATTAATTTATTTCTTAGCCTCTAAGTCGGACATTAGCGTTAATCCTTTGTAATAAACACACTTTCAGCGTCATTTAGTATTGAGAAAGGTAGCAATAACAGATCGAAGATATTTTTTATTAGGCAGCGATATTTTTAACCGGCCAATTTTTAAGTGGACGTCATAAGGCGAATCTCGATAAGTATGACTGTGTTCGGTGATTGTGTCGGAAAACGTAGCGGTATTCGAGTACGAGAAATGGGAATACCATTAGCGCTTTGTATTAATGATACATGGTCGTGCGTATTTTTTTTTCATTCACTTGACGACTAACGCTTCGTCAATCGTTGATCGCGCTAATCGAACGATAAATTTCTGTATATATGCGTATTTTGCGTTGCTGCAAGGATTTAATAGCAGGTACCGTACGTATGACCAAGCGTCGCCAGCGCACCAAATATTACGACTCTTTATTCGAACGTGTAATATTTAGAATTGCATTGTGTATATTATGTTCATAATTAATATATACCAAACGTATTAATTTCAATTTTTACTGTTGGTTATTTCTCGAATCCCATCAACTTTCGTGAAAGGAGAGTATTTTTTCCCTAGATTTCACCTAAAAATCACCTAAAAATTAATAAATAAAATTGTAATTGGATTATCCATTTCTTTTGACATTTATTTTTTATTTTTTTAGAAATTTCATAAATACTGATAATTTTATGATGTGCAATTTTTACATCATATTTTGTAAGAATTGAAATTACCAGTCATTGTTTAGAACAAACGTTCTCCGGAAATTCCATTGAATGAATTGTTTCGCAATTTTAGTAACATCTTAAATTGTTTTGTTGTCTTATTCAATAAACAATCTCATTGATGTCCGTATCAGCGCAATTGGTTAAACGCGAGAAAAAAAAAGAAAAATATTTTTGCTTCTTAGGTTCCCAATTGAATAAACTTGTGGACTTTTCGAAATTAAAAAAATTTTTGTTACTCTTGAACAGGAATGAGTAATCTGAAGTTTTCTTATTTTTCGTAAATTTTTCTTACGAATGATGACACATTTTAAAATTATGTTAATTCGGATTGTACATTTCAAACATGTTTTCGCAGCGCAGGGTAAACAAGTTTCCGTGCGAAACACTTATCAAAACACGATTATATTTTCAGTCTGTCGTTTCAAGCATAAATTGGCAGTGCGCGTTTAATTCAGATCGTTAAAAAAATGTTTCTATTATTTTTTAATAATATATGCTGTATAAAAAATACATATTCTTGTTAGTTCAGATTTTCTTTAATTAATTTTTTTTTTTTTATTCTAATTTAATTGCCAACGCGGTATACATTTCCACATTTAGTAGCGAAAATAATTGATTTGTAAAGGTAAACATTTGGAGATGTTTACCCTTACAAAGATGATTCCAACTTTCGTCCGGCAAAAAAACAACCATTTTAGGGACCAAGTAAATAATTTGTTTATTATTTGAATTTTTAGGCAATGTTTTGTTATGACTCTTTTTGTCGCGTTAACTAAATAATTTTTCTTGAACATTCACTTCTTGAAATTCGAGACAGTTGGCATGGAAATGTTATCTACATTATATTGTTGGCACATCTGTACATTGCCCGGTTAAAAAATTCCATTAGTAACCATTAGATACATATAAAAATAATGTCAAAAACAACATAGAAACCATAAGGATTCTAATAGAATTTTTTCCCTGGGAGAGAGATAAATACATAAAATTTGCAAACGATAGTAAAACATCTTCAAACTTTTACCAGTCATTAGTTGTAATATAAAGTAAATTCTGTTAGTTTTTAATTAAAATCTATTTGGTAGACAAAAAGTTATTCCGCAAAATGTACCGTTTGCGTACTAGTATCCTATACCTCCCATGTATTTTTGTGCAACTTTCATATTAATAGTTATATCATGAAGGATCGTATATTTAGGGTGCCAAATGAAAATATGGTCATATTAATTTAATCATGTTTTATTATTTCATCAGAACATTAGCTTGATTGTTTCTTGGAATAATACATGTGAATTTCCTATTAATTGCATACGAAAATGAAAAAAGATATTTTTTGTCAATTGTTGGTTTTTCGGGGAATTTTTGGAATTTTAATGATTTACGTAAACATTGCCTCCTTATACAGTCAATTTTGATTTCTTTTGTATGCATTGAATTCTGTGCAATCGTTTTTCAAATGTTATAAACAACATCTCAATAGTTATTCATTATTTATGAATAATAAGAAAACAAAAAATAAGAATTTTATAAAAATTGAAATTTGGGTTCTTCGAATATTATAATTTAATTTGTCAAATTTTCAAGCAATTCGACTACGCAGAAATCCAGATATTCGATGTTAAAGTTTCATTAAAGTACACGGATAGTATCACTGTATATATCATTTTTCAGCAATTTTAGCATCTAATATCTCCGCTTCTATGTAGTCGAAATGCTTGGGAATTTGGCAAATCAAATAGTAGCCTCGAAATAAACCAGATTTAAAGTTTCATCGAATTCTTCTTATTTTAACTTAATGAAATAACCACCTTAAACAATTTCTATAGTTGTATTGATCTGCACATCCCCTGCAGTTTAGTAAAAATATTTTTCTGCGTGTAGATTCGAAACCTTGTAAATTTGCATAAGTCATTTCTTTCCGTCTACCAAAGCCACTCTCGACACAGCGCCCCGTCGGTCGAATCGACGTTTTTCAGCGGGAAAACGTAAGTTTCCAGTCGGTTGTTTCGAAACCCGCGCAAAAAGCCGCGTAAAAGGGCGAACGCAGTCCAAGTGATTTCGCAAACAAAGACCGGCACAATGCCGCAACGGCGCGCGTAATTGCGATTGATCGAATTAATCACCGCGCGAAATAAGCGGGAAAATAGGGCTCCCATTTTGCCGCTTGCTGAATGGCACGGAATTTCGGCGGAATCGAGCCGGAGGACGAGCCCCGTAACGATGTCGAACTCGGGAAAAGTTTGCGTCATTTTTCTTTATCTCGCCGGTCCTTTTTCTGGCCGCGCGGCGGCGTCGCTCTTTCCTCGTTGTTTTTTCCTGCAGATTCCTCGTCTTCGCGCGCCGACTCGCTCGCTCCGGCGGCGCTCTCGCTCGCACCCCGGCGGCGTAGACGCACATCGCACGATATTGCTTTCAGATTCTTCGGCGCCTCCGCATTTTGAGACAGCTGTTACCGGATGAAGGATGGATGTATAGGCGTACGTGGTGGTTGAGCGCCGGATCGGATACTGCACCGGTTTTGCACTCGAGTCAGCGGGTTAAACGTTTTTCGTGCCGCTTCACCAAAAGAGTGGAGGTTCATCAAAACATTGACAAATCACCGTTTCTTGCGGGCAGAATTATTGGCACCGAAAGAGGGTTTTGGGAAAAATTACGGGAAATAGTTTTTTGTAGAGGGGATGGGGATTTGCAGTTTTAGTGTGATTTTAGAAAACAGAGTTGGAAAAAAACATTGTTAAAAAAATGCACGGAGAAAAAAGTATACTAAATTTTAGAATAAAGTATAGAA
>JABFPB010001661.1:0-23901 GCA_022817645.1 Ceratoteleas bidentatus | reverse complement strand
ATTTATACTGTATGAATATTTGGAAAATATATACAAAATATATAACGTTTTGCCAAAATATATATGTATATATTTTTACATTTATTTTGCGAACATATTTTCTTCCACGCGGGTTCGCGCGATTCGACTAACGAGAGGGCCCGTGATTCGATTCTTCGTTTCAATTATTCGGCGCCGCGCGGTCTTCGCGTTCGTTCGCCGCACCGCGTGGCGCTTATTAAACGCCGATTTCGCAGTTCGCTCTCGTTTATCGGCAATCGATGCCGTGCGACACATTGTAGCGTTTCGGATGTGCAAACACGATTTCTGGGCTGTCAGTTTTAAATGGGATAGTTATGATTCGGATTTGACGGTATTGTAGTTGAATAATGGAACTATTGACGATTATTGAGTGAGGGTGATTGTGATTTCTGGAGGAGAATAATAGCTGGAGTTGGACTGACGCGGATATGTTGAGATGCGGGTCACTCTTTGAAATGTCCTTCTCGTCAAATTGCTATTTATTATGTCAATTGGTATATATTTATTTATTGTATTATTTAATACCAAATTTAATACCTAATATTTAATACCAAAAAAAAATATTATTTAATACCAAATGATGGCAACATTTGGTACGAATAAAAGTGGATTTTTTACACTGTAAAAAAGTACTGTGAAATTCAATTCTAGTATAAATACTCGACAATTGCGAGTATGTGTACTTTAGTTTTAAAGAAGAACAGTAAAATTACAGTTCGATTGTATCTAAGGTATAGTAGATAATATATAATATTTGCAAATGAAACACTTCATTCTAACATTCAGACTTCTGAATACCTTGTTTTGAATTATATTCTGTTCGCCATTTGATTTTCAAGATGGGGCAAGAAACTCTGCATGTCGCAAGCATTAAATTTTAAGAGTGAATTGTTAGGATAAGATACGCAATGTAAAGTTTAGTTTGGCTGAATAATGGTGTAACTGTGACATTGTACTTAGAGTTCATGTTATTGAATGGACGTTGAATCAAGTTTTGGGTAATGTTAGTTTAGTGTGATATTAACTCACAATGCTGAGAATATCAAATTAATTAAAATTTAGTGTTGTTTTTAGATCAGTTTCAACGTTTGTCCAAAGTTAAGACTTCTAAATGTAAAATAATGATTGTAAAATAATATAAGGTGTCATTATCAATAATCTAAATAATTCTTATATATTATCTATGATTACCAATATATTTATTTAAGTTATTTACTTATGTAAATATGTAATTTACAACAAATAAGAGAAAATCTCTTGACTACAACATTCAACGTCACCTCCTAATGTTCAAAGAATTACTTAAAGAATCAAATGAATCTATTGGCCTTCTTTTTGAATTAAAAGTCACACAACCGGGACGATAAAGTTGTCCGACATGGATGAGCAGTAGTGAATTTCCGGTGGAACGTATCGAAGCTGCAAAACAACCACGAGTCTTGGCGTCGGTCGGTTAAAGCTGCGAAACGTGGAATGCAATTTCGCGAAGTTATCGAAAAGTGCGCGGAAATCAATGCGTTCGCATTTTCGACAATCCGCATCAGTTTTGACGTATTCTTCGGATTCCCGAGCGAATTTTCGGCGCGGATCTTGTCATCGGACAAAAGTTGTCGGTGATACACATTCGTAAATAGTTAAACACTGAATTATCATTAAAGGCCATAGTTAAGTTAGTTTCATCACATCATATTTTACGTAAATTCACGATAATCAATTAATGTTTTTCATATCAAATACAAAAATGTTAATAACAAAAAATGTTTGAAAGGCTTCAATTTCGCAAAAACTAGTTGATCCGCGAAACTCTGCTTAACCAGAATTTTACCGCGAAAATATTGTCTGTCTGAAAATTGGGAAGCTTTTTAATTAGCGGATTATTTTGCTGCACCGCATAAATTGTTTTAATACTTGTTTCGCGAGGAATTCCGAAGTTGGCACCGCTCCAATAAATTGTTACGGCAGGATCGACGATTATGACGAGGTGTGCATTTAGACAAGTTTTTTCCGCGCCGAACTTTTGAGGCGACTTAAAAATGTCGGACACGTAATTCGCGCGACCGGCCCACTTGATCGTAGCGGAAAATATATTAACGCCGAGTCCTGTTGTGGCGGTAACATTACTCCCGTCAGGTCGTGGGGCTTTTCATTATTTATTCATTATCGGCAAGCCAAAGAGACGCGGGATAAAATATGGCGGTTTAGTGAACCGCCTACGGACGAATCCTGTGGAAGCATTATTTATATTTGGCTTTTCTGTGAATGCATTATATTGTTTTCGTATAAATCTATAGAAATACATAAATATTTGCATACCGTATATTTCTAAATAAACCATAAATAAATAACGTACAAAATTTTAAATGATATTTCATTTTAAGATATTCTCTCAGATTTACGTTTTATAAACCATCTATCGTGTAAGTTAAAAATATTGCAGGCACAAATTTAGGACAAAATAAGTTTTAATTCGATAAAGTCCCAGACAGAAGTAAACTCTAATAAAAATATTATGTAGAGGCCAGTAACTTGTACTTAAATATATATTGCAAGGAGACGAGTGTAATTTTGTCCGTGTAAATATGACATTTACGACTCATTTTCGCGGGGAATCCGACGTAATAACACATCGTCATTTATTTTCAATCCTCCCCGTCTTTCTTTTTCGGCACCCAAACCGAAATTCCGTCCGACTTGGCAGCTGTTCCGTCGCCGATTTTATATAATTCAGCTTCCGGTTCGTTACTGTCTCTCCATAAATTATCAAAAGATTAAATGCCCAGCAAAGATTGATTTATTCGCCGGGGTAATTTGGACGCTCGCATTTCCGCGCAAATTAAGGTAGTACCATCATGGAGGTCAATATTTAAGAACGAGTTAGAATTTGGTACATACATTAATCAAGCTTTTTTACATAAATCTTCAACACACAGCAAATTTAACCACTTTGTTTGCGAGATAATTTATTTCAACGTTAGTTTGAGTAACTTGAGAAAGACAGGCAAATCATGAATTTGTTACATCTTTGGAAATCTACCAACTAAATACTTATTAAGATTGTTATTTAATAAAAATGTTTAACTTATTCTTGAGGCATTGAATATTCATTTAAAAAGTGGAGGAAGCAAATTTGGAATGATTAATGGCGGAGGCGACTATTGCAAATTTTGAGCGTCCATATCAAAAAATAAGCAACTTAAGATTGTTCGTACAACACACACGTAATCAATCATCTGGTGCTCATATATGTGACATGTGACATATGTTTCTTATGTGACATTTTTACTTGGGTAATAATACATGAATAACATAGTTTACCTCTTTAAATTGCACCATTTATGTTATACGAATTAAATGGTGAAACTTTTCCACTTATAGTTTTAGCCACTGAAGTGACGAAATTCAGTTTTCTGAGTGTACAAAATATTTCATCATTTTTCTACGTTAAGGTAGACAGCTTCCCACCCCGAAGTAGACAGATTTTCACCCCTAAAATGGCGTTTCACAACATATGAACCGAAAAAACAATTAATAAAGTTGCACTCATATCGACATATATGGGTTAATACAGTATGCGCACGAACAATTTAGATTTTTTATATAAAACTCACAATTTTTGTGAAAAAGTATGTGATAATGGTTTTAAAATTAATTTTTACTGCCTTTAAAATACTGAAGTTTAAACCATTTGTGCACTGACACATTTTTACATTTCAAAATTGAGTTTCAGTTGAAATCGAATATTAAACTCTACACATAACCTAATTTCCGATCTAGCTTCGAAATTCAAATGTGACGTTTTTAGAGTTTTATTTTTTTATTGAAATGTATCTGTTACTTGAAAGGTATGCTAAAAACCGTGAAAAGTGAAATCTAATATATTAAACGAAATAAACGAATTGAAATTTGAATATTGCTATCAAATATCCGACACACAATGGCATATTTCTTTAGTAACCAGAGCAACGATTTTATCGTTCCTGATATTTTTTTTATTATAAAATAAATATTTTCTAATATCAATTTCCGAATATTCAATTTCTCGATTTTCTACTGTTCAAACGTCACTTCAAAACAATAAATTTAACCAGTTTGACTTTAGATTTGTATGACTTTCTACCTTAACACTCGAGCGCCTGGTGAAAAATGTCATATTTTTCAGGATCGTTTTATTTATAAGAAAATAATTCAAGTATTTCTTTTTATATATTTACAAAACTTAAGTTGCAAAATGTCTTAACTTTGTGACAAAAACAGTTAATGTATTAATTTATACGTTAAATATTGATTTTAAATAAATACGTGTTGCATAAAAATATCCTTTGGCATTCTAGTATTAAATAACAGTTATAAAAGTTTCCCATCAAGTTTTATAAAAAAATGTAACAGGGCGTTTAAAATGTGGGAAAATTCATTTCATTTTGTTTATTGGTATAGGTATCCATTCACCTATACCTAAACCATCATTCACGTTGATCAAACAGCGAACTTTAATTAATAACTCGTCCTTTTTATTCAACGACCTAAAATGCCATAGATTTCGCATTGAGATGAAAAACGTATCGGGTCCGTATTGTTTTCGTTGCAAATTAAGCGTTGCACATGTCACGTGCGATCATCCAAAAAGACGTGCCGCGAAACGTCACGATATTGTGCCGTCTGACGCGTGGCGAAATTCGATATAACGAATAAAATAAAAATGAACGACGTAAAACAACGGGACGGAAAAACGACGAGTCGTCACTGTCTCGGGAATTATTATTCGACGCGGCGCGTCGCGCGTGATCCGATCCAGTTCGACTTGCATTGCATATGCAAATACGTTAGATTCATTATAACTTTATAACGCCTCTATTAATGCGACATTTCAAACACTATTCCGAATTAATATAACTCGGACGGCATTACATTAATGAAAATTAACGAGTCGTAGGAAAAGTATACTTATTTTTTTTGTTTTATCGTGAGGTGAAATTAATTTGTCGTTTTCTGGTATGATAATCCTGATTCCATCTAAGCACATTTTTTTCTTATAGTTCTCGAAGGTTGAAGTTTTTAAAGGATACCTATGATAATAATATAATATTTATGTTTTTTCAGAAATACAATGACATTACTTTTTGTGAGTAAAAAATGATTCTTAAACAGTATCTAGCAAATTAATTAACCATAAATTAAAGTTCTTCGTCTAGTAAAAGAAAAAGGGATACCTACGCATATATCTGAGGTTTTGAGGAAAAACCAGTTAAGTCACATTTTTTGACAAATTTGGTTAAGAGCGGAAATTGATATATTTTTATGTACATTTTCATTTGGGAACGTCGAAATGTTATTATCTCATGTACATTTTGCTCAATTTTGACAAAACATAACCAGTGAGGTGTCATTCTAGAGGAAAAACCAGTTAAGTGTACCTGATTTTGAGGAATAACCTGTTAAGTTCCCATTAAAAACACATAGGAAATCTTAAATTTAATTTTGGTTACTTAAACATTATATTTTACCTTTATTTTGCATTAGAAATGGTATCCAATAGACATAAAAAAGATTCATATAAAAATGCAAAAGTTTACTTTTCAAACTTTAAACGCAAATATCTCAAAATCACAAAAAAGTGACTTAACTGGTTTTTCCTCAAAACCACAGATATATAAATTTTGCAGGTAGTATTTTAGGAGAGTAGATATCATAAATGACGAACCGACTCGACGTAACGTCGAGGCGTGAAATTTGCGTTTCGAGTTCGCGCCACGTTTGGCCATAATTCGCTCGAGTTAATCGAATAAAGTCTCTGGAGCAAGGTAGTTTCTTTTGTCGAGTGAACTATTCATTTGGCGTGGCACGTCGCACGTGTAATGCGACAACGTCAGACCGCGCAAACAGAAATGAATCGCGTCAATATAATCCATAATTAATTGAAATTGAAGTTATCTATGTAAGCCGACGGACGGGTTAATAGCGATAATTATTCGACCCGTGTGTAAACGCGCTCTGGAAAATTTATTCAGTAAACGAGTTTTGTGCAGTTTACGGTCAATTTGAATATGCGTCTGAACTCCAGTGGAAACGTTACGCAAAAATTGGTTCTTTTCATTAATTTTAATTGAGTTATCATGAGCTAAACTGTGCAAGGTTAATGAGTTTGGTCGAAATAACCGAACTGCTGTGAAACAAAAACAAACAACATTGAACGAGCTTGTTATGCTAAGTAGATGGGCAATTAAAAATGTATAATTAAAGGTGTTTTATTTAGCGACGGTATTATTAAATGGTTTTAGTGTAAAATGCATCGACAAGTTAATTTGAGATTTTCGAACTATGTACCGATTGTAGTCTGAATTTCAGTTTAATAAGAACATCCAATTGTGTATTATAATTAATTAATATACGGTTTTGGGAATAAGCGATATGATGAATAAGAATTGTTCAATAATTTGACATTTGTGATGTATTATTGAAATGAAACATTTATGTTTACTCGGTGAAATCAATGCAAAAAGTTAGTTCACTTTGACGGTCGGATTTCATAGCTAATCAAGAATATCAAGTTTGATTGATATTTATTATTTTAGTTTTAACGTCATTAAATTCTTATATTTTATCTGTAACAATAAAATCAGTATGCGTGTTTACTCCTTTTGGGCCATTAAATTTTTATAATATTAGTCAAAGGTGTATATAAAATTTATTGTAGCTATTCGAGCTTATTTTTGGAGGAAAAGGTTCTAAACTGAGCAGTAAAAGTCACTCCTTAACATGGACTGTTATCCAGTAGCTAGAAAGGTGACTTGAAAAATGCGCCACGTAAAACATTTGGAGCAAATAAATCCAAATATGCTTGTCCTGTAAATGACCTTGGTTCCATTTGTCACCTTACTACTACTAGCTTCTAAAATTAGGTAGAAATTTCGAAAACCATTAAAAGAATCAATTAAGAACTTAAGAAATTCGTAATACATAATCACGTATTTGTCTCGTAACGACTTTTTGTAAATCAATTTGACCGGAGTGTCGTAGAATGTAGCATCGCAACATTATACCACTAATTACATTTAATATGTGTATCATATTTTCTTACAAAAAATCACCATGAAATCCCAGACCCAGGCAATAAATAAAATTCAGATAATAACCCGGTAACCGAAGGCACCTAGAATCTCGTTGATTAATATACAATTTGACCTCAAATTATTTTTCATACTAGGATTCGAACTAATGGCTTCCGAAGTGAATGTTTCTTCAACATTCACTTCTTGAAATTCGAGACATTCAGAGACATGTAAATTTTATCAGTTACATTGTCAGTATATCTATATATAGAGACCTGAGTATATCTATATACAAATTCTATTAGTTTTTCATTAAAATCTATTGGGTAAACAAAAAGTTATTCAACAAAATGTACCGTTTGCCTACTAGTTTCCTACACCTCCCATATATATTAATGCAACTTTGATATTAAATATCTCAGCTTCCACACAGTCAATCTTCTTTAGACTTGGGCAATATTTGTGTCATTACTTAAAGAATTCATAAATTCTTCATCAGACTCTACCTGATGGCTTACCACGTAAGAACTATCTTAAGTAACTATTCCTGACTCAGAAAAAAATTCCCTGATAATTCCTGCACATAGAATTCCAACCTCTTCGAATATCAGTTCTACTCGGACAAATTCCGTACAGAACCTAAAATTGCCCACTCCTTCTGAAATTATTTTATGCTTTCGGTTACCGGGAAGTTCGAATAACAGCAAAGCCAACTTACATATGATGGCCTGGACCTTGGCACGGTCTAGTGCAGGTTTGACTGGTCTCTCTGTCGCGGTGCCAGCCCTGCTCCAGCGTTGTCCTGTCACTGAACACGTCGCCAATTCCGTCGGACTAAACAGTATAGCCGCTAAGCCTCTCGTTAGTTTTCTGTAGTCGCTCCACTTGACGGCCCTCAGCTGCTCCTCGCAGACCACGATGCCCTCGCCCAGGTGGACCTACGGCGGAAAGCGCACAACGCTATTGTTTGCTCCTTGGTCGTTATTTATGAACGCAACCGCGACACTTCGCCTTCGCAACCATTCCATAACTCATCCGCTCACGACGACACTTTTGTTTCAATGTTCCTTGTGTGATCCTTTCGGATCAGAGGATCGTACGTGATCATGTAAGATCACTCGACCACCGATCATCTTCAGTGATATATCATGATATTTATCTTGTGGCACCACTAGGTGTTTGGTAAGCATGGCGAGTATGAGATGATCATTTGAGAATGGAGAATGATGATGTTTGGGGATGATCAGTGATGTATTTTGGTACATAAACAGTATGGCAATCATAACCTAGAATTCGGATTTGTTCAATTTGGTTATGGAAAGAGCTGTTTTTAAGATGTCTCTAGGAAAGGAAATAAAGAATGTTAACAATTGTAAAATTGTAAATAAAAAATGTAAACAACTAACAGATCTATGAGACCTTTTCATTTTTGTTCACATTTTTATCAAACATTTTCATATACTGTATTTGAAACTTTCTTTTGACTTACATATAATCATCTTTTTCTATACTTTCTCTAGTATCTATTTAGGATTATTCATCACTGTAATAATTATAATGTACGACTACCCAATTATACCAAGAAAAATATAATCAATGACAGCGTATATCATAATATCCGACCATCATGTCTCATAAACTAGAACAAGACACGATCATCGACCGTTTAGTATCACTTGCGCCTTTACGGCCAAAAATATCCAGCCCCAAGATAATCCTAAATAATCGCACACGCATAATCTCGAACTAGCTCATCGTGCGTAACTACCTTTCGGTATCCCACGACAGTCCGCCTAAATAAAGACGACTCGTCCCAAACCAATTTCGCAAGGTCACGGGTCACCTCCCAATGCCTCATACGAATGCAAAAAACGCCTCGAAACAAAATAACTCGGATCGAGTTTCCCGTGGAACGGTTTATCGCCCCGACTTTTATTGCGCTTTCTCCGAAAATTACGCGAGCGAGCGATCCCCCGGCGAAACGGCGCATTGGGAGTTCGAAAAAAATTCGCCGCAAAACGGGCGACGCCTTTAATAACGGCGCAACGATTGCCCGGAGATGGCCGTAACGGGATCGAAATGAAAAATGGGGATAATCCGAGATCGGGACGCCGCCTATCGCCAAAGCGAATCGCCCCCGAGCAGATACTTATCGCGGGGTTTCGCGGCAACGGCTGTCGATATTAACATACAGATGTGCGCCGGCAACGACATGTATCGTCAATCGAGATAAGCAATCGAATTGTAATTGAACTCGCGGGAGTTGACGGGTCGCGTTTTTCGTTCTTTTTTTTATTTTTGGACTCCTGGAATGGAGGATTATAAAGAGCTTTGTTGTACGAATTTAGACGGGCAAATAAACGCCGGGCCACTTTGTTCGGCGGAAAAGTAAAGGCGAACTGGTGTAGGCCATTTTGGCGCCGGCGTTGACGACGCGCGAAATGTAATCGTTCGTTAAACAATAATTGTAAATAACGATTAACGGGCGGTGATCGTAAAGCGCCGATCGTAAATTGGGGTAGTCTTAATGAAGGATTTACGTCTCGTTGGGAATCGCGCGATGAGACGGTGTGAGAAGAAAGTGTTGGCGGAAGTTCGAGGCGGGGTTTTAGGGGAGGAGAGGATGTTCGGTGAAGGGGAAAGTGGCTTTGGGGTACAGTGTTAGAGAGTAAAAGGTATTGGGATTAATCGGAGTTGTTTTCACTCCTAATTTTAGTACGACTGAAAAATTTTATTGTAGATATTACAAATGTTTATAAACATCTTGGCAGTCTTCAAATAACTCAGTTGAGTGAGAGGTACACTTTGTCGATAATTTAACTCTCATGCACGCCTTTGTAGTGCGCTGTTAAAAATCTCAGGAGTGAAGTGTGAAATATTTTTTAGAGGTTAGAACTAGTTTTACTGAAAATAAGGCTTGTTTTATCTTCATATGTATAGAAAAATCGACGTACGTATTTTTCTCATCAATCGTGATGATTTGTGACAAATGAACCTTAAGAACCAAGATATTTCTTGTGAAATCCCTTGATTTAAAAAAATCAAGGGATTTCACACTTTCGTCAGTGTTAATATTTCAAACTTGATTTTCGGAAGATATTTGTCTTGGAACTTTGAACTGTATGTCGTTGAAATTGTGCTTGAGTTTAATGTTGAATGTAATTTTAGTTTCGAGTAACTGAAATGTCTTGTAAACATGTCCTTTGGACTGAATTCATGATCCTCTTAATGAGACTACTTTTATTTGTAAAATACGAATGTTGAAGAAGTCACCGACTTGTAATTATTTCACATTTTTATGTATTCATATTTTTTTCTCACTTTTATTTTTGTTGTTTTTTGAGTTTTCTGTCTCGCGGGAAATCATAAGAAGAAAATGTCTAGCCAAGACAATTTTGCTAGATTTTAAGGCGAGTTTCCATATACTGAGATGACACTCGTTTATAGATTACAATATTGAATTTATACGTAGAAATTTGCTTCAAAGGTATAACTTTATAATTGTTTAACAATTTTTTATAGATATTAATAAACGTTTACAAAATACTTCCTCTGACATACTCGAAATAAACTTTGAAATAAACAGTTCATGTCAAAGCAACTCCCCCAACGTATGTCGCCTGAATGTATAAGTTGTCAAAAGAATATAACTGGGAAAACTTAACAGACTGCTTTCTAGCAGAATGCTTGATCGGGATGCAGGAAATTTCGTCGAACGAACAGAATCATTCAGATAGTCCGATTGCCCTGAATAATTTAGTCGAACGAAGCAAATTTCAGTTGGACTAACTAAATATTGTGGTCGGTTTCAAAATGGGAAACAAAGTTTTGATTTTGCTGGGTCAACTGTATTTCGAGGTATCAAACATAACGTGTCGCTGAGTACAAAGTTAAATGCGCAGTTCCACTGTCTCTCTCCTTCAAACTTCCCTCCTCTGGTAAAAGGTTCTCCAGTTCAAGCGCCGTCTGCAACGAATTACAAATTTTCAGCAATTCAAATTTTCTCAAAACATCGCTTCAGTAACAACCTTCTATTTTTCCATATTTAAAGTTTTACCTCAATCCGCTTACCCGTACAGAGTTACACATCGCCTGGCTGACATTTCTGCAAAAATAACACATATTTCTTGGGCTGACAAAAAAGTCCGACGTTGTGACGGTCCCGCTTCGCAAATCAAATTATTCGCCAACATCCGCACGATACCTGCAATTCGCCGTCGACGTTCGCGAGATCCGCTTGAAATTGTACAGTATGATTATAGACGCCATTGTACGAGGAAACGACGTACTTGGTTTTGTCCTTTGACGCTGTCGCGCGAACGTGCATTAAACAACTGGCACTCCCAAGGCTGCCATTGCAACGAGCGAACGTCAATTAGTTGAAAACGTTAAATTAATTATTCCGACAAGCATCGGCGCCAATCTTTTCGCGACGACTCATTTCGGAGCAACATTGCAGCGGAATAATATTTTCGCGGCGCCGCCCTATTGAAAATACGGCGCTTTTGGTCGTACGAAAACAATAAAGTCGTTTGAAAAAGCGAAACAATTGGGCTGTGTCAACTTTGAACTCGACCCGCGACAGTTCGCCTTGAAAAGGATCCAGTCAAGTAGACTACGACGGACGAAAGAAAGTCGAAATTTTCGTTGTTTTTCCAGCACTCGGACAATATTCTGCATTATCCGACTTACAGTGATCATGTAATTAAAACATTGGGAAATACGAGGAGATTGCTAAGGGATTAAAGTTCATTTCTGTTAAGTCTTGTCTGACTTTTATCCGCCCCTGGCGAATTTGGATTGAGGATGGCGACATTTTTAACTTGTAACTGAATTGTCTAGAGTAAGACACTTTTTGTCTGAGACGAAATAGAATTGAGAAGGGAAGTGTTTTGAAGTTGTGTGAAAATAAGCTTTTTTCGAGAGAATGAATTGGTCGTTGTAAGGCAGAATAGAATTTCTCATTAACCAAAAATTACTTGAATGTTTTTGGTAGAAATAAATATTGCAATTTTAGAACTGCGTTAGAAATAGGCAATACAAAATTGTTTTCTTCGAGATGAACTAAATTTAATACGATTTTTTATGTTTTTACTAAACAAAGTAGGATCCTGCAGAAGTTTGATGATTTCCAACATTCTCTTTGTCAAATTCTTTCTATGCAAGTAAATACCATTGGAAACATACTCAGTGCTTTGGTATAACAAATTTAAAATGCCTTTCAACTCAAATATTTCAATTAAAAAATCACTATTGTTCAGATGAAACAACCCAATACAACAATTTTTCCTTGAAGTTAAAAATGCTAAAACCACACTTTTTCATTGAAAACTGAACAATTTCAATGCTGTAAAACAATATCCAATACCCGGAATGCACCGAAACGCTATTATTTAAACGTTTCGAAAATCGTTCAATTCGCGAACAAAGTTTCAACGAGTCTTGACGAGCGATCGAGTGGATTCGATACAGAAATGACTTAGTCAACGTATACGCTGGAATGGGAGCAGCCGTGCTGCACCACGTAGAGTGGCAGCTGACAATCCATCGGTTTCTTGACTTTCGCCGTCTCAACCGTACGACTTCTTCGCACGACTAACGACACATTGTACTCGGTGTAATAACGTGCGACCTGGTCGATGAAATCGCACGGGGCGAATGTGCTTCACAGTCGGAAAATCCGGAGCCACTTGGCGAATTGTAAAAATGGTCGTCACACATCGAACTTTCGGACTTTAAAACGAGACTGACTTTTTTCGTGTTTCAATAAGATATGGATAATTAGAGTTCTGTTTGGAAATATTTGTCTAATTATTGTTATAACTTGTTTATTAATGCCTTGAATGAATATTGATTTGCCAATGAAATTGGCAAATAAATATTATTACGTTTGAGTATCTGAAAGTTGTGAATCTACTTTTTTGGTATCCAAAATACAGCGAAAATGGTGTGGAATTTCATTATTTTGAAATGGCGTATTTACATTTAAATAATGTTTAAAACATAATTCGATGAAAATGAAAAATTTAACTGTTTTTTCTGTCATAAAATAGACGCACAATTTTCCCCCTTTCCATGAGTGAGTATTAAATGGACTCTAAAATATCCAAAAACAAAACTAACGATGAAAATACGAAGAATAACGATGCAAAAAACATTGTATAGCGTTAATGTAGAGGGAAAGGTCGTAAATATTGCGTTTTTAATTCAACCCCAATATTGCGGACAAAGACTATTGCAACGTTCTGCGAATATTATGTGCCATTAGGGACCATTATCGATCGCGCCCGACGGGCGTAAAACTGGGCCGCCCTCTTCTTACACGAGTTATAAACACTCCATTGGCCGCGTCGTTAATTGAGCGATAAATTTGAATTACAAAGACTCGGGTATCCGAAAAAGTCGCCGGACCAAAATCAGAATTATGTCTCGTTTGTGTCGGGCCGATTTATTTCGCGCAATAAGGGCGCTAGCAATCAACCGGCGAACGTCTTCCCGGACCAATTTCGGCGACATTCTGTTTCGATTCGCGACCCGTCGATTCGACAGTTTTTTTATTGCAAATCAATTATGTTGGTGAAATCGATTTTTTGTAATTACTGAAAGTTTCTTTTTATCATTTCACATTAAGGTAATATTTTCATTAAGCTCAGAATTTATAAATTAACTATATTTTGATCTAATTTACTAGTAAAGTAAATTGGCGCCGATAAATAGTAAATTAATACTAGATTTAACGTAAAGGAATCAAGTAAAATTTAAATAATTACTTCAAACATTCTTTTATTTTTTTTTAAATTTGAACTAATTATTAAAAATTTGGAAAGTTACCAAATTCTTGTGAATAAATTTTTTATTGTTTATAACAACATAGTTTTATGAAGGACCAAAGCTTATTTTCAATTAACTCTTGCAAAATTAAGGTTTCATAACACTTCCTACAATTTTTAAATGTGGATTTTATTAAATTTCGAATACGCAATGTAATGGTTTTAAAGCAATATTCTAATTTATGGAATTTTCGTTAAGACGTTCGTAAGTTAATGTGAAACGCAAACTGTTTTCACATCTTTAATCACATTATCTTAGAATTCGACTAAAATTGCGTGATTGGCCATACGGAATCCAACTAGTTCGGCGTGCGGCCAATATTGGTCGGGCCAAACGGGCGAGTCATTAATACAGCAACTGCACACGTGTAAGCAGCTAATTTGAAATCTACAACATGCTACAACCTCCGTAAACTTGGACCGATGTCGCCGCCTCGAGAGCGTTTTCTACCACAACTGCTTAAGATGCGCAGCTTTCCAATTAAGAGGAACTATTTTAGGAAAATTACTTCCCTCTCAAACTCATATACGTTCTGATATATCGACTCATCAATGCCAGAATAAATTTGGATTTTAATTCAATGTATGTCTTTCCACCGAAAGTTATCGCGAATTTTCAAAGTGAGACATTTGCAAAGCAACTTTATGAAACACGTAACTCGACTAACATTTCCCGATTAGGTAAACTAATTTATAAATTACTTTAAAGTAAATGCATTTATCTTGAACAAAACGTCGCAATGATCTAAAGTTATTAGAGTCTTACGAGAAATTGCTTTCCCGGTAATAGAGTCAGGATTAAAGAAGATGCGAAACATTCATAAATATTGTCACGTTTCTTTCGTAATAACCGAATATTTCAGGTTTTTCATTTAGGTCGATCTAAGAAGCGGCGGCGGTCGGAACAAGGGATTTCGGCTGCGTTTCCATGCACTTTCTGGCAAAATTGACATTAAAGCGCGGAAGCGGATCGAGCAACAGAAATTATTCCCCGAAAAATGCCCTTTCTCTTGCAAATCACCGCAATTCGTACTGCACTCAGCTATAATTAACCGCACTCGTACGGCTGTTGTAACATTACTATTTCAATTGGAGCATTTCGATATTTCGAAGCAGACTTTCTGCTTGGCGCAGCTGCGTCAGATTGTTCTTGAAATCCGTTTGATTTAACGATGTAATAAAACCTCTGATGGCCTTTTGTCTCATTTACATATGAGCCTCGTTATTATTAATCGCGAATGCAGACCGAATAATTGACAAAAATCACCGACTAATTATTTCGGTGGAATTCCATCCATTTTTCCGGGAACGTCATTTCCTTTGAAAAATCGCGCAATTTCCATTAAAAAACCAATCTGTCACCATTAGCTGGTCGCGCTTCCCAATGCGAAATCGACGGTGCATTGGGTGAAAAAAAGGTGGGAAAAAATTGCACTTCGATTGATTTTGCTGTGAACGTCGCGAACTTGATGTAATCATCCGGCAGTTACGACGAAATTCGCGCCAAAAGTAGACGTAACGTATAACGCGTTCCACGATAATATCAGTACGGTCATACAATTTGTAGGCAACGTACTTGAAACATATTTTCTTGTTGATTTAGCGGGAATTCCGGTCGAGCCACGGCAACGGTTTAAAGAGCGCTTTAAAACGCTGACAAAATTACGCGCTTCCACGAAAAAATGGGTAAATACGTTGTACTTTGGTCAGAGTTATGCTCGCGTCATCGGTTCCATAATGAGAATTATCTTTCTGAAGAACGACGCTGTTATTTTATATTACGCAGTACAACAAATTTGGACTATTTTGTGCAACAGTTATATGAACGTTTATCTGGTTCATTTTTTATCTAAAATGAAGGAAAATCGATGCTGTAATGATACTGATTTGATTTTGTTTTACACTATGGTTTCGAATGCCCAATAATAATTATAAACGGTTTTCATACGCGTTTATCGTCAGTTTCGAAGTTTATTCGAAATAAGTTTTATTAAAATATGTTTATTCTAAAGTTTTTTAAACTTATTGCGAAATTAGTCTTCCTAAAGAATTTATAGATCGACTGAAAGGTTTTGTTTTTCTGAGAAAATAGGTAAAATTGCAAAAACGTTAATTTTATCACAAAAATTGCTTTAGGAAAAACCATTTTCTTTCGGCCACCTGAGGAGCTGGTGTTGTCGATATCGTTTCACGGGCTGAGAGTTAAGGAAGGGTGCAAGTTTCGTCGATGCAAGTTTCGAGATGTATTGGATCCAGAACATGTGTTTTATTGTGATACTAGCATAAAACGCGCGCGTAAATTTTCCGTTATATATTTCAACATTAAGGAATTTCAAGTGTATTTATATTTTTATAAATACACGGGAAGAAAAGATGACCCGTGTACAACACTGAACCAACATCATTCTTGTACTAAAACTAAAAACAGTGACCTATGTTGAGTCAACAGCGTATTGCTTTTATCAGCATTATGTGTTATGTATGCGAAAATAGCTCTTCTACTATATATATGCTGTTAGTCCAATGGCATTTTTTTCTCCCCGTGTAGTAATAATATGAGTATCAATATAATTATGTAGAATACTATGGAGAATAAGAAATAATGCTAGTTAAATAAAAGTATTTTGTATGCTAAGATGCTGGATTGCTAATTAATTCATACTTTCGTCATAAAAAATCTGAATGTTTGAAATTTCATTTATTTATTGATACTGATATAGATTAATTTATAATATTATAAATTATCATATTTTATGATCAGGTTTATGCAAATTCAGTCACAAAAGGATTAAAGTCCAATAAAAAAATATCTCATTTAAACTGATTTTAGTTCTAAAACGATCTAAAAATCGTTTTTTTTTCTTTTGCTAGCGTTATTGGTAATCCTCATATAGCATTTTTCTCTGGTGTTTACTGGATTCGTTTCCGTATTTATTGACTTGATTTTAAAACACATAAATGTTTTACCGAAGGAAAAACTTTTTCAAAGAACTTTTTTTTTGAAAAAGTTTGTTTTGCTCATACAGAAAACATGCATAGAGACTCTGCAAAACCTCGAATTTGATGTTTTTTTAATCTAGATTTTTTAATAAAAAAGGAATCCATAAAATCGTAAATATACCACATATCAAAGCCATCGATACGTGGTATGTGATAAAAATAATTAGTTTTGTTCACTAAAAGACGTTTTCAAAGCTTCCAACGCTATTAATATCCATTTTTCGTCGATTAATAGTATATTTTGTACCAAGGGCGATGAAATGAAAAATTTTGTTTCTCGTGCGAAGTTTACAATCCGAGCCGAAGGCAAGGTTTATAATCGCACGAGGAACGGATTTTCCAACATCGCTTTTTTCAAAACGTCCTAGGACGGGAAAGTGCACTTTTGTCATAAAATCATTAATTAAGCTTCGAGGCAAACATCGGAAAATGTTAGCGAAATGTGTAATTCGAAATAATAATCAACACACTTGTATCTCATGGGATGAAACTAAGAGAAAGTTAAACACTAAGCTAAACTAAGAGAAAGTGTAATAAACATCAAATGGAAAATAAAGAAATGTGAAAAATAATCTGATGCTTATTTATTCGAGGTTACCAAAAAAATAATTTTCTTTCAGTGGAGAATCTAATCTATCTTGTCTAATTGTGTTGAGAATTTACGAAAGAGTAAAACAAAAGTGAAGCCTAATTTCATAAAATGAATATCCTGACCGTGAAACCGAATCATTATCATTATGACATTGATTTTCCTTCATTTTAGGTCAAAATGAACCAGTTAAACGTAGAGGTAACATATGTTGAACCGTATTATCAATCTAAAAGAAGTGAAAAGCATTTCGAATTACAATTATATTAAAACAAATCGTATTGTCCCATTCACCTACATGAAACTTCACCCTCGTAGAAAAATTAATAAACCAAACGATTCCTGAACCTTTTTTGAATTTTGAACTTTGACATAAAACTTGTCACCGTATACATGTAAAACTGACATTTTCACATAATGTTTACATCTCAGTTTTATGTTTTTTCGGTATAATTCATATTCTTTTTTCAAACAACTATTGTTTTCACTCATACATTTTCGTCAGACATCAGATTGTATCAAAAACTGCGAAAGGGATTTTTTCAGTTTCTTAAACCGATGACTGCTTGACACCAAACGCCCGATGTCGTCGTCTTAACGTCACACTGACTGAGCCAGCAGCCACTCGATTTCTGCAACGCTTTAAAATGCAGATCAAGGTCCGCATTAGCCCATTAAGCGGACAAAAGCGTGCAGCCGCGCGCGCAACGGCGAAGTGGAGTTTTTAATGAGATACGGCCTGGATTTGAGCGAACTTCGCACATCATCCAGGCCGACCCCGGGACGCCCGAAAAATGCTTCGATACGAAACAAATCGAGAACTTTGGATCGAATACTTACCTGCGGCTTACTTACTTCGGTCAAACAACCGCGCTCGAGTGCCACCGAACGCTGGATTCAGTGGCCGCAGACCAAACTCGGACCTTTATCACTTGGCTCGACCACTGACCTCACTGACGCGAACGAGCTTCAACATTTGACCGAAAAGGTCAAGGTCGGACCATTTTCGAAATCAATCGCACGAAAATATGAAAATAACGATTTACAAACATTTTTCGAACTGAGCCGAAAAATTGGACCGTTATATTATTTCTAAAGAAATCTTTATTTAATTAGATAGATATTCTTTAAAAATAACTGGAAATAGATATTGTTTAAAACTTTGCTTAAAAGCTTTGTCTGACAAAATGATGTGTAATTTATTTGCATTGTATTTGCAATTAAAAAAAGTTGTACTTTCGTCAAGGAGGTAAATTCTCAGAAGTGTTTCAAATAAAACACGGGTTTCAGCGAAACAAAGTCATAGAAATTCACCGAAAGTGGCGCTTCGTTGACCGAGATGGCGCTGCTAATCGCCGCTTCGTTGACGCTTTTAATTCGCGCGCATTGTCGTTAACATTATAAATTCGCACGCGACGGGCTTAATGCGCGGAACAAAAGAATCGCAAAGGCTTCGGGGGCGCGCGTATTTCATCCGCAAATTTGAATACTTTCGCTCCGTCCATGAATTATTCAGCGCGCGGGCTTTCCGCGCAAGATGTTCGTTCTTATTTGTCGTCCCTTTCTGAAATATTTTTTCCCGCGTTGCTTCCCCGAGGCGAATCGCGGATTAATTAAACCGGACAGAGATATTACGGAACACCGAAAACCACTGCGAAGCAGCGCCGAAGCAAAACAACTCCCGGCAAAAATGAGCCTAGCTAAATACAATGCCCGAATATGCGCGACGCGTGATTTACATAACCATTAATTCCAAAGCCGAAGCGCGCGCCCAAAAGTCATCGATAAATCCCATTATTCCGTACGAATAGGTTATTATGCGAAATCGTAAACTTGGCAAAAGTGTGGCCAGTTTCATAACCCGGACTATTAATTCTGTTTTACGCCCAGTTACGTTTGCCCAAAAGCGAATTTCGGCATGATTCTTCATGTTTTTTAATTGGATAATTTAGTCGAAAATTTTATCCGTTTGTTTTTTGGTAGTAACTGTAATTGATCAATCGAAGTAAAATTACACAAATTGAATGCCATTTATTATTTAGTAATTTATTTATTACTATTAGTTGACAGACAATCTCAAAAAAATTCAAAAAAAATGTACAATGTAGAGATAACTAGAGTTCGATTATTAAAAATTACACCATTAAAAATGATTTTGAAATTTACATTTTGAAATTTGTATCTATTTTTTTTGTTACCAATTTTGTTTCATTTGAAATATAAAATATATTCAACTAATCAATGTAATTACATCCGATGCCGAAATTTTAACTTCCGCAAATTAACCTAAAAAACATTAATTCTCAATGACTGTCAATAACGTTCTGAACCCTCGAAGAGAGGACTAAAATAAATAACTCGGCCTCCGAAAGCGCCACTAAATTGGGTCCGAACGTCACTCGGTTCGCGCCATTTCACCCCGGGGATGACGGCAATTGGCCGTCCAAAGAAATTGGTCACTTGGCGAAATGACCGCGGACTTAATGGGCCGCGCTACGGATAGGTTAATCGCGCGTAAGGCGGCGTAATGGATGGCCCAGTAGGGGGCGCAAAACGCGTGAAAAAGATATCGCGACCGAAACCCAATTGCGCCAGAAGTATTAATTTCAATTTGGGCTCGAGCGGTGGGCGACCGAAACGTTTGTTTTCGGTCGACAAGAATTTCGGATTGCAATGTTGTCGGTGCGAGTTCGTCGTGATTAACGGCCGCGTGAACTACAAAATTTAGGAGCGTGTATTTCGGCGCGCGCAATACTAATGGTTGATCAATGA
Organism: Ceratoteleas bidentatus; assembly: GCA_022817645.1. Classification (NCBI taxonomy): domain Eukaryota; kingdom Metazoa; phylum Arthropoda; class Insecta; order Hymenoptera; family Scelionidae; genus Ceratoteleas; species Ceratoteleas bidentatus. The sequence goes on along the minus strand of JABFPB010001661.1, from coordinate 3,643 downwards.
TGATGGAAGAGTCGCTGTGTGGAGCTGTTCGTGGGTTGCTGCACGTCGCTTGTAAATCGCGGTGCACTGACCTGCGACTTGGCTGTTAATTGGGAGATGAATTGTGATGTAGATGGGTGGTTTTGGAGGTGCGATTGTGACCGATGGAAAATAAATGGATGAAAGAGTGAGAGAAAAGAGGGATTTGGGGAAGTGGTGTCGAGGTGATTGAAAGTTTGGGGATTTGTAAAAGATTCGGGTTTTAATTCTTAGGAAGAAAAAAAATATAATGTTCCCTAAAAAAAGAATGTTTCCCTGAACTTTTGAATTTTCATACATTTCTTCAAATATTTCCTATTATATTGCGTATAAAAACACTGTCTATTATATTGTGTTTATAATTAATTTATTTTTTATATTTTTTAATACGAATAATTAATACGAATTTCATAAAAAATGTAGTAATATATTTAAATGGTATTGGAATAATTGCAAGTGACCTCTGAACTGTTCAAAATGTTTAAACTTTAAGGTGATTCATTAAGGTAACTTTATTGAAAAAAACGGTTCAGGTTATTGAGCCAAAAATTTTACCTTTCTTATAATAACAAAATATATATTTACCTATTCTTCGGATATGACAGATTTGATCGATATGGTTTTTGTTATTGAAAAAGGTCAAATTCTGGCTCATTATCCTGAGGCGTTGGTACATACTTCACGAATCACCTTAGATAGTTCCAAATTAGTATATGTTAACACATATTTCAAAATTTCGAATTGTGACAATAAATATAACAACTATTTAGAAACAAACATCAAGCTTCCTTATTTTGATTTCAGTGGATTTTGGCGCCAAAAAACTTTTTTGTACTCAAAAACTTTTCTCACCCTCCCCTTAATACAAAATCAAACTGGTGAAAAACATAATACAACGAGTTTCCGAGGCAATCCGATTTAAAGTTTGCCAATGTTTTACATCTTATGGAAATAACAAGAAAATACGAATAACAAAAAATTGTATCAATGGCCGAAGTTTTTCATATAATCAAGCAGATAATGATTTGTTCATCAAACTTCAAACAAGATGAGCAAGATGAAGTAAATACAAGACCAAAATCTCGAATTTCCGAACACGTTCTTTCCCCTTTGTTGAAATCGATGCGAAATGCCCGGCCTCGACGAATTAATTATGAAGGCATAAAGAAATGCAAACAGGACATATTTCGCTCGCGAAATAAAAGAGACGGTAAATGGGACGGCCGTGAGTAATGACGGGCCGAGTTACGGTAACAATTACGTTTGACGAATGAAAGTGGACAGTTTTGTTCCGCCGAGTGCCGCGATGATAGTGTCGTTAATTTACTTTAAAATATTATTGAAGTTGCAATTAAAACTTTTTACGACGAGCTCTTGTAGCGAGGTGATAAGAAATGGAACATTCGTTTGTCAAGGTAATCGGTGGATTCTACTTATTTTTTTTCCTCGAAAGTGTAAGTGAAAAATTGTAATAATAAAGATTCCTTTCGACATCAGTTTTAAGGTAAATGTTTTATAAAATTTAGAACATACACAAAATATACAAATTTTGCTATTTCAAAAAATTATAATAAATAAAATGATAGAGCTAGAGGAATAAAAGGAGTTCCTATTAAAATTAGCTTTTTAAAATAAAAAAGCTCTCATTTTATTTTTATCCAACGTTCTTCTTATTCACGTATTTCAATGGCCCCAAAGTAATTCCCTCTCATCGAAAACTTTTCCCGATCGATTAGCTAATTCAATTAAAACATTTCCTCCAAAAAAACCTTCTTCAACAAACTTTCTCGCACGAAAAAAGTGTCTTTTCGTCGCAAAGAATCGAAAAAGCGCGAAACACTAATGTCCCATTGAATCGCCCGGAACAGTCGGGCAAATAAAACAATTAAACGTAAAACTGCGAGTGGACCGGACGGAAAGACGGTTGTTTACTAAATGATGAAAGACGTGACGCAGGCAGCAAAGGGAATATAATGGAAACATCGGGTCGGAAAATATAGATACAAAAAGGTACAGAAAAAACGAGAATGGAAAAAGGGAAAAAGTGAGGCAAGTAAAGTAGAATACGTGAAGCCACCGGCAAAAGTGGTAAGGATCGAGTTGGGAATTCCGTGCGGCGAAAAGTCGTTTCGTGTCCGAAAACGTTCGGGCTCCCTTTCGTCCTAATTAATCTTTTGCGACGGGGAGCGGAGGGGAGGGGGTAAGTATGTTGCGATCAGATGTGCACGAATTGCGACGCTTCGTGTGGAACAAGCGTATGACGCGCGACTAAAAGAATTGGGTCGCGACGTCTTTTTGCCCGAAAATCGCTTCGCCCGAGTGTCGTTTCGCTCGAACGCCGCATTTTTCTTACCGCCACTTTTTTCCGGCCAACGGTCGAATCGTTCTCTTTTTTCGCGAAATTTTACAAGGGTCGGTTTCGGTGTAATTGCAATCGCCCTGCGACGATTCGATGCGGGCAAACAATCGAAAAAAGTGCACTCTTTCTTCGAAGAGTCGTGTTCTTTGAAGGGATTCGATTTGTCGGAACACCGTTTCGCTTGTTGCGAGCGGATTTTTGAAAGAATTGTTTATTAGAAGCAGAAATTGAATTGAGATTAGAGGAAATACTTGGTACTTTTGATATTTATATAGTTTAACATTATTTAATAAATTACTAGATTTAATTATTTTATTTAAATATACTGAGAAAATTAGAGAAGATTGTATTCATCTTTTTAATGCAATATATTGTAGGTCTGAATTGCGTAATAATATTATTCAAATTGCAATCAAATTGCAATTACAACTGAACTTGCATCACGATGACAACACTGCATAAAACTTTAATACGATTAGTTTAAATTAATTTGCGGAGTAAGTAAGAGAATAATAATTTGGTTTATAATTATTTGAATCGCGATATTCGAAAGTCGTAATTCTACTTAAATCACGACTTCACATAAACGTAAAAAAAATACTATCGTAAAATAATATCTTAGATAAAAGTGTTTTGAAGACATAATATAAACTAATTAATGCTAAAATATATAAAATATTACTGAAATTCCCTTTATTCTTTAGAACACGTTTTTCTATAGAACTGAAATTGAAAGATCATAAATTGTAAAGCATTAAAATCAAACATACAAATTCCACAGCAATAAATATTCATAAAATGCATCGTTTCCTGCTGCTGTTCGCGCCCGCTTTATTTGATTTTACCTTTTTTTCGCGTTAATATCATTATTCATTTTCATTGCGATAGTTTTTAAAGTTCATCCTTGTACCTACATGATTCATTTATTTTCATTCGAATTGCGTTAGTTATAAATTGTGTCAGCGTATTCACAGGTTTTCTAGCAGTTCATTACGGGCACAGTCCCTGGATTGTAATCAAGATTGCAAATATATGCATATCATACAGACAAAAACTAATTTTATGTAACAGAGACCAATTGGGTCCTTGTTGGGCCATTTTTTCTGGCAGTTTCTATAACAAACTGACAGAAAATTGATGATGAGAAAAAGGAGAAAATCCCATAAATCCATATTTACCAAACACTTCGAGTATTCGTGTCCTTGTTTCTAACAACACTTATCATGATACCACACTTTACTTTCGTCATCGAACTTATTTTTCCTT